>JAOEJI010469613.1:0-16329 GCA_025448255.1 Umimayanthus chanpuru
TCAAAATTCGTGATTTTTAGACCCTGTTTATAACAAATCTTCGAAAATCTTTCAATTTGAGACCCTGTTTATGAGCGAACGCTCGAAAAACCATACCCTGAAGGGCGGCACGTCCCCGTATAGCTCAAGTATGGGAGTACCCCCCCCAGGCATCTTTTTGACGTCTCTTAATGTACTGGCCATCGGCGATGACACACCGAGATCATGCCAGAGGGAGGCTGGACCAACAGTCAAAAGTATTGCAAAAAAGTCCTGCCAAAGTGCTCTGGAGGTGGAGGAGTCTTTGAAAAGGGAATATGAATCAGTTTCGCCATCGATAGGTGCATCATATGATATGGGATCACAAAAAAGGCAAAACCCACAACAGGTTGAAAGGTATTCAAAGTCTTACCATGATAATGATTTCCGGGGGGATGGTAACTGAATTTTTATCAATGAGAGTGATGACACATTGGGTCCATTGAGACATCAATATAATAAGCTCGACACTGATGTTGCACAAGAACTATACAGAAGGTCAGGCATCAAACCATTATCATGAAGTTCTTCGCGAAGCAAGATCTAAACTCCAGAACTAGCAGACAACACCTTCACCGATGAGAATTTGACTAAAACAAGATCGACGCTGTTCTCCGAAGTAACAAAGAGGAAAGTATTGAACCATCAGTACGCTGCATGGACAAATGATGGAAAATATGTCTGTGAAAACGTCAATGGACCGTTATCCAATTACTGGTCAAGGACAGCTGCGACTTGAAAAAAAAAGAAGGTAAATAGCAAAGTAATCAGCAAATTAATCCAAACATTGATTTTTTTTTATTTTTGCATAATTTTTTCAGCAATCTTTAAATTTTGCTCTCTATATAAGTTATAACGCCAGTTTGTCAGTAAATTTGCATCAAGAATTTTATCTCTGGTCACTGGAAATTGTAGCTTTTGTTGTGTTATCCCGGGGAAAAAGTCACTAACAACGAAAGGAACGTGTCTTTTTCTAACTTTTTTTGTGTATGATATTTGTACTTGTGTGTTAAAAGATTTCATTTTGATCAAAAAACTTGTTATTCTCTTCTGCAAATTTTACAAAGTCACAAGATGAACAAATGAATTTTTCTCTGCTAAAGGTAAAAAGAATTGTAAAACCTTTTACTTTCAGTATAATGGTAACAGAGAGTGATAATGTAAGTATACAAATAATTTTGATCTAGAAATTACTAGCAGATATCGACGTAATGGAAGATTTGTAATCGCAGATATAAAACCCTAGATGAGAAAAACCTTACACCTGTGTATGTTTGGTTAAAAATATAACTGGGCTACGATCTTACTTTAACTTTATACAAGATCTGTTATTTTTTATAACTTTAACCACCCTGATTGCTTAATCAAATTATTCTTTTGGGTAAAATGTAACCATTTTCTCTTAAATTAAAAGAGCAAGAACCAAGATTACAACTTTTTGTTTTTAAAATTAGTCCAGCTGAAAACGTAGAAAAAGTAATTGTTATTCAAAACAGAAAACAGGCAAATCATAGAAAGAAATGGAAATCACTTTCCACGTTATATCTATCCACGACCTAAGCATAGGTTATACTCATATTTTACTACATACTTCTACACCACTCTACAACAAAAAGGTAGCTTTGTAAATTGTAAATGTAAAATGATTATGATTTCCGGTCACATCATCAACTCATGTTTACTGTTTATAATTTCAAGCCTTTGTAAATAAACAAAGAAGTAACATAAAATCAGTTGAGTTCCAACTCAAGGCTGCAGACTTTTTCTTAACTATCAGTCGAAAATATATCAATGTTATAATAAATTAGGCTGCTTTCGTACATTTTTCACGAGGTATTTGTTCAATTTGTCTCTTGCATGTTGTTATTTTAGTCATCGAGATCTTCCTATAGAAATTACATTTTATACATGACTGTATTAGAAGAAATTTTGAAGATATTATTTTAAGTTTGTGATTGGATACACATTGTTGTTTAGCTCTGACAGGTGAAAATTGGTGTGCAAAACTTCTAATCAAGGAAATGTATGTATTTTTTCAACTAAAACAAGAAACTGAAAATGATGCAAATGTAATATTAACCTGAACCCACATTACAAGAACAGCAGTTTGCGGAATATCCAACCTCGTTCAAATTGCTAGAAACTTTTTACTCTTACTAGTGACTACAGTCTGGTCTGTGGAAGAAGCTAAAACATTGGCAACTGAGTATTCAGACTGGCTCAGTGGAAAACCTGATAGCCAAGCCAATCAAAGGTCATTTGCAAAACTCCATCTCGGAAACCAAGGTAGATGCAACATCACTGGCACTAGCATCAGCAACAACTACCCTGGTACTTCTCACTAGGCTGTCAGAATTGGTGCCGAGTGTGCACATTGTACGTATTTGAGAAGCTCAGAACCATGAGGTCCTTGCGCATGGTTCTGACTTTCTAAGGTACTTGTGAACACATTTTTAACCAGCCTTGTCAAAAGTGGGTGTCATTTTAGTACAAAACTGCAAGTAGTTTTCAACCACAAGGGCTAAACTTATTTGAACATGATTAATTTTCATCTGTTTAAATGTAACAGTTTTTGTGGACACTCCAGTTTGGTTAGAAGCAACAATAAATTAAATGAATTTCTAGTTCAACTTCAAAAGCAAGACATATCCAAACGTACTTAACCAAAGAACTAGACATCTGAGGGAACGTGGACACAATTATATTTTAGAATCATTTCAACTACTGCCTCAACAAACACATCTACTGCTGCAACAACAAGTGTGTCTGCTGCCACAAAAACAAACACATCTACTTCAACAACAACAAACACATCTACCTCCACAACAACAAGCATATTTAACTCCACAACAACAAGCATATCTACCTCCACAACAACAAGCATATCTACTGCAACAACAGCAAGCATATCCACTGTTTGCTCAGCCATAAATGACTTACAAGGATCTGCTGATGTTAAAAAATTTTAAAAAAATTGTTTTTGTTAAAAAATTGTTTGAATAGTACTTGAAGACGCCACATGGAGAACGACGGCAGAATCGCGCCAAAGAATGTTAACTTGTCACTTTCACTGAATAAGGAAAGACAAAGACAGAGCTCATTGGAGAGGCAAAAGAGTGCGCTTGAAACGCAGCTTGCTGAGCACCGCAGCGAAGCCGATATGTCTGATTCATTTGCAGCAGGAACAAGTTTCTTGATCATTAGATCTGTCGAGTATTCTTCAAAAAATGGCAGTGAGAGCCTTTTTGAGCTTGTCACCAAACAACTCCCGAATATTCAGCCACTGCCCCTAGGACCATTTCATGAAATAATTTGACTCTTGATGACGAGATTCTAGACAGTATTACCTATTTTCAGTGAAAAATAGTATAGAAAAAGTAGGATCTATGTTACTTTTCTTTTATACAGCTTTGAAGTTTTTGAATAGCAAAGTACTTTATTATAAAGGAGAAAAAGGAGAACTAAATTACATGTACAATATATACAAAAACAATAATTTGCATGGAAAAATAATAACAGAGATTATCGTGGATAGCGAGTAACTAGCATGATTTACTAACTGTCAAATTTAAATTGTATTGAAACTTCTTAAGACTTTCAGTTTTTCTAAGGCTTTCTTCAATAGCATTCCAGGTTTTCGCGCCTTGGAATCTAATATTTCATCCAATCCATACTTTTTCAAAAACAATCGCTAAATAAACGCTAAAGTTGTATAGATCAAGATGAACTGTCCTGAACCTTTACCAGATCATCTTTGTTGTTGATCAGTATACTTTAGTGTTAATGTCTTTGCTAAGGTAGACCCTCCCAATCGAAGTCCAGTTTGACAATAATTTCTTTTACTTATTGAACTTTAGACATTCGCTGAATAGTTGCTGATTTTGTTCAGTGAGGCACTCGTTGATATAGTTCACTATCATTACACCTCGACCATTTTGACCGTTTTTTTTAGTGCAAATGGTAAACGGCCCGGATGCAAACAATACTTCAATGCCAGGTCCCTGATTTCTAATGGGATCAATCCCACAGCTTGGACAGTAGGCTATGCCATCCCTTATCACACTGAACAGCTATTTCAGAAGAGCGGATTTGAACTGGGTCTAAATTCAATGCAGGGAGGGAAGCTAAGCACTACTTGCCATGCTAAGAAGACTCTTATCTTCCTAAGTGGTTAACAAACAGCCGTTATCGTTACTGTGGATTGGCCAAGTCAGCTGCATCTGATGATGGATGTGCCATCTGCACAAGCAATACAATGATACTGGCCAAAGCGAGTGTGTTGGCAGGGAAAGTTAACACTGCTTTGATCCAGCTACTTAAGTAGTTATTTTGTCAGGCTGGGAGAATTTTGTTTTGTACCTTAGAAAACCTGACGTATTACTATCCCAAAAACTAATTTTAAACTTACCTAAAATTCATCAACTATAAAATTTCTTCAAAACTGACAAATCCTCCTCCACCACTCTTAGTCCCAGAGTACCACCAAACACTCTCGAAGCATTATCGAATTACAGTTTAATCTCTACTGTAATCACAAGTCACAAGCTGTAATGTTGAACTGTTCAACTCTTATGCGTGCCTTCAAACAATGATGAAAGTTGATGAGAGTCGAAACTAACGAGAATTTGTTCAACTCTCATACGGGCGGGCAAACAAGGATGAGAGTTGTGACAAGAGTTGCGCAAATAACATTTTTTGTGGCCGGAAGAGGGCAGCTAGCCTCAGTGTTTTCATAATAAAAGTGAAAAGTGTGTAGCTATCCGTCCACTGGATGGACGTGCCACACATACACACACGCGCACGTGTAACAGCAAACATAAAAGCTAAACTGAGAAAATCATTTGCGTATCATTTTGTTATCAGTTGAACCTAAATTCCGAAAGTATACAGTTGATCAGTTTAAGTATTCCTATCGATAAAGTCCCAACAAGGAAATTATTTCTGTTTTGTGTGGCAAGGTCCCCTTTTGCTGCCAGGATTATTCAGAAAATTTTTAATTACAGTCGAAATTACGTGACAATATCAAAGCAATACCGTGGATACCTGCATACATAATGACTGCTCCATTACCTCGTTATCTGTATTCCCCTTTTACTTCATTTTCCCATATCCATTGAATTTGTATAAAGGTCAAATTTCCTTCTAACTGTTTGTATGATGAGAAGGGGCAGGCAAATATGTAAACATCGGGCAAAATTGGGCGTCACATTCGGGCCTTTTTTGACTCACCTGGAGCATTTTTAAATATATGCGTGCCTACTGATAGGATAAAATACAAGAAAAAGCTTGCAAATACGCCGAACCTGCCTCAGAAAACTTCGAATTGCAGCTATTCAGCAATGTTTAAACCCCCCAGACTCAACGGGCTTTTGAAGATGAAAGGTGATTCTTCAAGTATTCCTTTTAAAGTACCCCTACTGACGAAAAAAGAACCTGTGCCATTTTAGCTCCAAAACCATGCTCAAACGATCAGTTTTAGTATGAAACCGGCTGCGCATTAGTATTCAGAGTCCAATTTCTGCTCCCTCCGACTAGTTTTTTGTAGCAGACACAGCGGGCTTTGCTAGCTATGTATATTTCCTTTACCATGTGCAAAGCTCGTCAAAATCCAACTACAAGAAGTTTGTGCTTTTTTTACTTTTAAGTTTTAATGTTTAAATTTGTTCAAGTTTCCCGGCTTCTTCAACGTAAAGCTATTGTGTTAAGGAAGAGCACTGAATAACAATAGCAAGTCATCTGGGACCAGCGGCTATTCAGGAAGATCAGTCAACCATTTGACAGCTTCCTGTCTAGCCTAATTGCTCATCAACCCGCCAAAATTAAAATTCATCACACCCTGCCCTAGCAACGTGCGCCCATCAGTTTCTTCACTCAATTAGCTGCGGACATGACTCTCCAATGCGACCTCTCTCGAGATATGGACTGGGAGCTCTTTTCAGAGCTCACTGAAACCCCGGTCCACCATCAGGGCAACGGAAACGGGTCAGATCAGGAGCTCTTTTCAGAGCTCACAGAATCCCCGGTCCACCCTTTTCTTGTCCATATGGTGGCTCCCTTCATCAACAGGTTCGACCGCAACTATTACCTTCAAGTCAAAGGGGAAGCCTTTTGGGCTTGGCGCAAATTATACAGAAGACAAGAGTTTTTCAACGCGTTGCAGAATGTCTTAATCAAAATAAGCTACAGGCTCGAGTCCAGCGCAGCTTTCCATGTTGGCAACCAGCTGTCGAAGCGCGCCAATAACCTCAAGAAAAAAATGGAGGGAAAGAACAAACCTCGTAGGCAGAAAATATTATCCGAGTGGGCAACTTAAATTATTTATCCTTACGAGATCTGCCTATCTCCGATCAACGTGTATTCATTGATGAAGGAAAAAGAAGAGCTGTTACAAGAAAACGCCGAACTCTGTGAAACAGAAGAGAACCAGTCCGCGCAACTCTACCAAGCCATGGCAGAGCTTTTGGACAGCTCACTACGTCACTGAGGGAAGGGCTTCACCGAAGCTGGGCAAAGGCAGCAAGAAAGACACCTTTTTGAAATGCAGTAAGTCAATCGTTTAACTTATTAAAAATATTTTATTTTAGAATTGATTGTGCCGATGTATTTGATCAAACTGCGGGGCTGAACACGCTAATCGGTTTCAATCCCACTTAATCTGCAAAATCATGGTGATCAACGATTACAATGCAAACGATATTGTTTCATACTTTAATTATCAAAGGAAATTTATGTTCAGAATCTTTAATAATTACTTAAAAAGAGTGCAAAGGAGGAGTTTTCTAAAAGTCTATCTGTTCAATTAGACTAAACGCAAGTAGCGCTACTTTCATCAAATGTGAACTAAAGTCAAAGTGACGATACTTTACATTTTCACTTTACGCTTTTGAATAAACGTTCAGATACAGTAAAAGTAGACCATTTCTTTACTGAAATAATGACAAACTTCCCATTGATTTACCATTAGCAGAAAACCCCAAAACTCCTGAAAAATTTGTGTAGATTAAGATTGTAGCAGTTTTGTTTGTCCAGTTTCTATGGTTACTATCACTTTTGGTTACCAAACCTTATATACTTGAGATGCGATAAATTGGTTGAGTAATATTTAGACCATGTAACTGTAAATCCATTATTTATATTTGTAAATGTTACATTTCCTTAGTACCAAGTAGGAAAACGTAATGAAATATTTTCAGCACTCACATTGGTAAAGTATTGAACCCACTGCCGTTGTTATAATTAAATAAATATATTTAATATTGATTCGAATCTGTTCAGTCCAGTCAATCTCTGTAACATTTCTCAAACTACTAAAAATAGGGAAAAATTCCTGCAGAGTTTTCATTCCAATCAGCAAAATTCACATTCAAAATTGTCACTTACTCTTTGTGATTTTATCCAGACTTTGAAAAATAATGGTTAAATAATATCAATGCCCCTTCATCTCATAGAAAGAAAGCAGGAGATGCCTTGTGGTTTGCAGAGACTTATGATTTTAAACCACAATCACTTATGATGTGCGACAAAAGTGGCAATTCCCATAGCATTAACATCAGAAAGCCTCAGGAAGCCAAAGGTAAAAATATTATTACATCAAATGGCAAGGCTATGACAGCAGTGACAACACCTGGGAGCCCCCTTCCCATTTATCGGAAGCCTTGCTGGACCAATTCTACAACCCAAGACCAGATCCAGTGCGACTTGATGAAACCAAAGAACGCATTGGCCTCTTTTTCCAGAGGGTTCTGAAGACAAATCTTCAGTACGAAGAGTCCTTGGAGATGAGCCACAATGTTGTTCGTGCTCTTTTCCCCAGGATACCAGTGGAGCTGCCGCCGAAGGGCAAAGGTTATGATGTAAGTGAGGAGGAACTCGTGGCAGCTAGACTGGGCTCATTTCTTGAGTGTATAATCACCGTGACTGGGGGAAACGTTGGATGCTCGACCCATCAATCTGCCTCCTTCTGGGCAGGTCGCCCGCCTTCTTCATTTCTGGTTCCAAGGCCTCTCATCCTGTGAAACGTGTTCGCTTTCCGTTCCGCAAAACCTACCAAGCAGGAAAGAACTACTAGTGCAGTTTGCTGCACCCACAACAGCTTCTTTAGAAGCCACCAAATATTACGAAAGATATGACGAATGTTCTCACTGTTTTAAGGTAGTTTAAGGTTGGTTTAACGCTTTTAAGGATCAGTTTATGCCTTAAAAATATAGATTTTACTGAAACAGAACCCCTTGGAATACTTTGAAGCTGTGTTATGATTTTTTTCTGAAATTGGAGGCATAAAGCCTCCGGAGATGGGCCCAAATCAGCTGCGAGCTGGTTTGGGCCGCTGAATGAAGAACTTTATTACAAAATGATGTACACTTTTTTACACAATTGCGCACATTATTACAAATTGCATCCTTATTACAAAATGCCGCAAAACAGACCAAAAGACTTGACCAAAAGCTAAAGCAAGGAAGAGCACACATCCAACATGATAATGGCCTGAAGCTAGAACAACCAACAAACAAAACATCAACCAAGGCAACATGTATTTCGACAAAAAGCTGACAAATGCACAGAAAGGCATAGAGGGTATGATACTTTAGGCCACACCTTCTAGATTTGAGAAATTCCCCTAGGAATAAGATGTGATGCAAGATGACCCCACGGATCCTTTCCAAGATGAAAAATGAAATGAAGTTGCAGACAAGGATGATGGTGCAGCTGATGTTAAATCACTGGATCGGGGACTGGCCAAGTTCTAAAACACAAGGTCACAAAGATGGATGATGAAACGTGGCAAGATATTAAAAGTGGAGAAAAGCTGACAGATGTAGCTATAAATGTGGAACGATTCATTCTTTATAATCAATTCCCTTTTATGCGAGCATCTTGAAGGCACAGTCCTTGGACCCACACACCTGTTTTCTGTTAGTGCGGGAGAGTTTGGTCAAATTTTACACACCAGACAACTCCATTGGGTTAATAGCATTTCCAAAGTTGGTTGTCAAAGATCAGAAGTTAATTATTATGACAGCCTCTGCGGGGGAACAGTGTTTACTGTGGTCCCTATTCTATAGCGTTTCTCACCAAAGTGCTACATGGTTGAAATTCATCCCAAGTATCCAACAATGAAGCACAACTTCGGCCACATCTGACCAGGGTGTATTAACAATGACAGGTTCACACCGTTTCCACAGCTTGCAAGAAACTCTGCCGTCAAGAAATTCAGCGATAATTAAGTGGCTGTTGAACTGTTCTAGTCTTGCAGAATGCCCTGGAGTCCCAGGGATAGGAGACAAAAAGCAAGAGAGATGGCATGTTGTGATAAGTGTGGCGAATGGTTTCACTGGTCCTGTGAAGACATCCCAGATTGTATTTTCATTGTGTTATTACAACTGTAGCAAATGACTTTAATTAAAACAGTCTACTGTATATTATATGATAAACAGTTTAAAGATGTATATACAAGTGACATCTATAAGTAGTCAGGATTCCCTCTCTTTTATGAACAGGTTTTGAAAATGTAGGTCTTTTCCACGAATTTAAAAGACCTTTCCAATCAAATTAAAAAATGTTTTGATTGGAGTTTTTCATAGTGCAAATGTTGAGTTTGCAACTCAAACTTAAAATGATAAAGCGTCTGTGTTTTGAGATGTCACGGATTATCAATGATCTTAATTCTTTAACTTCGGAATGTAAATGTTCAAGAAATCTTACTCTTTTTAAACAGTTTCTAAACTCTTTTTAAACGAAATGTTTCCAATTTTAACTAAATTTCTAATGTAAATATTTTTTGTTGTTTATTGTAATGTAGATATTTTTAAAAGTTATCCTATTTTTAGTTTTAGATTTCATCTTTTGTATAATTTAAATTTTAAGAACAGAGGTCCTTTTCGATAACCACTGTTAAGTGAAAAAGATACCTCAATAGAGATTATCATCTTCACATTGGATCCATTAGTTTATATGATTTCGATTTACTAGGACTGCAGTAAACCGACTAGTGCTTATATATACATATACAAAATTTGTTTTTGAAAGCCAAAAACCAGCCAGAGGTTTATATCTAAAAAAGCTAATCATAAAATAATGCTTTCTGACGAGCAGGTTTCCACAGTTTATCACAAAAACTGCCGGGCTGTCCCACTGTACACTCCTAAAGTCTGTTAAAATTTTATAAGCACGAACAAAATGGTAGCAAGTACATCCGAGTCATTTGAGGTTGCAGAGCACGACAGGTTAAACGAAATTTGAAAAATTAATGTAATTCTGAGTGTTGTGAAGATGCCGTAACTATAGAGGTCGGGTCAGGATGGCATCCTGTGCTATGACCAGCTTTTAAGCAAGTTATAATTCATAAACACAGCTCCAGAGAAAGTAGTTACTACATCGTTGGACACAAGAAAAACAGCAACAATTTGATGGAATGTGTTGCACTTCACAGCACAGGGTATATTACCACCAGATGAAGGCCAGGTCAGGAAGATATATTCTGTTGTGACCCAACCTGTAAGCAAGTTATACTTTATCAACACACCTCCAGAGAAAGTTGTTACTGCACCGCTGGAAACACGAAATGGAACGTGTTGCAGTGCGCTGCACATGGTATATATTTACCAGATGGCGGTCAGGTCAGGAAGATATATTCTGCTATTACCCTGTTTTTAAGTAAGTTACAGTTCATCAACACAGCTCCAGAGGAAATTGTTACTGCATTGTTGGAAACACGAAAACAGCAACAAATGGATGGAACGTGTTGCACTATGCTGCACATAGTATATATTTGCCAGATGGAGGTTGGGTCAGAAAGACCTCTCCTGCTATGACCCAACCTTTAAGCAAGTTACAGTTCAGCAGCCCAGCTACGGAGAAAGTTGTAACTGCATCGTTGGAGACAAGAAAAGAGCAACAAATGGATGGAATGGGCTGCATTTGGCTGCAAGTTATATAACTACCTGGTGGAGGTCGGGTAAGGATGATATATGCTATGAACAAACTGAATTCAACGACATACAATTAAAGATAAGTAATGATAGTTACAGTAAGTAACGGAACACGTTTACTTTGAAATACTCGAGTATACTGATGACTTTATAGTCAAAAACGTTTTGATTTTTTTAATATACTTCAATCGAACTTTTAACCTTTCGTTTATCAATTTATTATTACTTATTCACACCAAGTAAACATACCAAGGAGTGTGGACAAAATGAGTGACAACATGAAGAAAGGAAAATGTTTTCTACCCCCGTAAAAACTCGTCAGCCATCGAATCTAATAAATGTAGTTGACTTTAGTGATGCTATAAGGCTATACTATAGCGATGACGAAGTTGCAAATTGCAGCTCTGAAAAGTTATCAGCCTTCCAGCAACCAATTGCAAGCATCAATGCACGACACCTGAAAGTGACATAGCTAAAAAGAGCACTCTTGATGACATGTCAGGATTAGAGCCAGTCGGTTTCCTTGCCAAAGGAGCACTTGTCATGCTTACAATGAACTTATGGACAGATGTTGGTCTTTGCAATGGTGCAACCAGTACCATTCTCGACTTCATATATGCTAACAATCAGCAACCCCCTGACTTGTCCATTGCTGTCACTGTTAAATTCCATGACTATAGACACCCATCTATTAGTAATGACAATCCACGATGTGTACCAATATGTCCAATCACAGTAACATCTGACACATTAGACGGTGTCCTTGAGACAACAATTACCTTTGAAACTTGCTTGGGCAATAACAATACATAAAAGCCAAGGGCTCACACTTACAAAAGCATGAATAGACATTGGTAAAAGCGAAAGAACTCCTGGCATTTCAAACGTAGCAGTGTGTAGACTAAGAGCACTGACATCTTGTGTTATTGAACCAATGCACTTTGAAAGACTGAAAAGCCTTAAAAAGTCAGTTGGCCTTCAGTACAGGTTCCAAGAAGAAAGCAAACTTGATGAACTTGCTGAAATGTTCAAAATAAATTGAACCACATACATGTGTAACCACATACCTTACTTCATGTAAACTTAACAAAGCCATTAAACCAAATATAAACCAGAGAATATAAGGCATAAAAAAGGACATTTCTCAGATGCTGAAAACTATTTTCTTTTCCCTATTGTACGAAAAGTGTGCAGACATGAATGAAGAGCAAAAAAGTAATTATAAAACTAAAATTTTTAGTTCAAATGCAGGGGTGGTATAGTAAGAATTACAGACTATACCATCTGGATTTAACAATAATATATTAAAAAACATCCATTGCTGGTATTTTACCTGTTTTTTTGAATTAATTTATTAGCATCTCCTACCTCTAAAGTAGCTTCTGAACTGACAGGTTACATCCATGCTGTATCTCCTGTCTAAAAAACTGAAACCTCGCAGATAAAGTACTTTAACTGTAACATTCAAACAAGTGCTAGCATTGTAAGAGCAGTATGCTTCAACCCAGACAAAAATACATCTTGAAAAGCTGCAAAAAAGGTGAAAGTGCTGTCAAACTGTCCACCCTACGTATTTCCCACCTTAGATGGGAAGGAAAGCGTTATCATTCAAAATGCCACAACAATAAATCCAACACCTGTACCATTTGATTTTCAACATCAAAGCAACACTTTCTCTATGGGAAGCATCTCATCACTCCAAGATGTTTCACCAGAGCAGTTCATGTAAGTGTAGTCACTGGTTACTAAAAAAATTATCTACTGCTGCACTTTTGTCTATCCGCTCACACTGGCACAGGAATGGAAACTGAAGATGTTGCAAAATGCTACAGCGGGATTTGTTTTCAATTGGTACAGTACCCAATTATGTTCAAGCGCAGCCCCAAGACTAGTAATTCCAATGGGACAGGCACATTTCAAGACTTGGCCGCAAAGCTGTTTAACGCTGAGCCAGCAGACACTTGATCTGAGTCAGATTTTAAAACTTATTACCAAGGTGAATGGTTTATTTCTAAAGTAACTGGAACTACAATATTATAGAAACTTTTTAAATGTTACATGTTACTCAGCGTTTTCCTTACATTTTTATATTATTCTATATTATATACATTTACAATTATATTTATATATGTATTTTAAACATTAAAGTTAAAATCGTTTATAGTTTTTGAGATATCACATCACATCACATAATCTTTTTTTTGTCTTGAATTTGTTATAGCCTATTAGGCTACTTTCTCCGAATTGAACAATAAAAAACAAATAAACAATAACACACTAATTTACATTCATAAATCAAACCTAAGATTTCTGATTGTTTGTTTAAAAGACAGGATAGTAGGTTCTGTTCTTACACTTTCAGGGAGGGAGTTCCAGTTCTTAGCGGCAAAATACTTTAAAGAGTTAAGTCCATATGTAGTAGTCTTCAGAGTTGCTAGTTTAAGAATATAAAATATGTCCTTTTGTTAAGAATGAAGTGTTGGGCAAAGGATAAGCCTGTATCGAGCTCCTTTCATTATGACAAGATTCATCTACTTGATTACTTTAAAATATGAAGTTATTCAAAGTTATATTACATGCTCCTTTTACAACTGACTTCTATTCGGAAAGTGGGGCAATGTAAGAGATAAGATTTTTAAATAATGTACTAGACAGCAAAATGGGCTCGGGACCAAACAAGGACACATGGGAAAACTATAACTGAACTTTTCCATACTCTATCTACTTTTAAAACTGTTTCGCTTTTTCTTCACAAGAAAATTAACTTGTGGTATTCCCCAACAAGATAAACCTTGTGACAACAATGATTTTATTTAATTCATAGTCTGTCAAAAATGCTGAACGCCGCAGTGAAACAAGGAAGTACGACAAAAGACAGGCATGTTTCTTTTGTACTGAATGGCCCCTGAAAGCTGCCAGACACTACAAAATCGTCCACGGGAACGAAAGTGAGGTAGCACAAATCATCTCCCTAAAAGCAGGTAGTAAAGAACGAAAAGAGGGAGCTGGAGAGACTAAGACCCAAAAGCAACTTCCATAACAACTTTGATGTTTTGGCTGGCAAACCTAGTGAATTAACCGTCCTGAGAAGACTGATGGCAGATGAAAATAGGAAATCTGAAGACTTCCTTGCGCTTCTCTTTTGTTTGGGGTTTGTGCTGCAACATGCTCTGTGGAGACACGTGAAAATGTGTCCATTAAAATGCAGTACAACCGGTACCAAAGATGAAGATGAAAAGTATTGATGCTTTCAAACAAAGGGAAGAATGCAGCTGATTGACGCAAAATCCCACAGAGGACGAAGTAGCTGAAGACAATCATTGCAGGTATGAGAAATGACAAAACCACAGAAGTTGTTGCAAACGACAGCCTAATCTTAGACCCTCCATAGCTCACTATGTGAGAAGCTGGGGACTGCCAAGGCAAATGACATCTCACAAAGGATGAGACAGCTGGCGGCTTGTCTTCTCACTGAGCGACAAAAACTTCCGGCAGGCAGACTACCATGATGACGATGCACTCTGGAGGAGTTCTTGAAGCCTGAACTGTTTGAAGATATCGCAGCTGTGAAGAGCCTGTGTTTGTTCGAAGAGAAATCTGGTGAAAACAAATTTGATACCCCATCGCTTGCCTTAAACTGAGACACTCGCTCAAGAAATGTGTATACATAATGTGGGGTAATACGGTAACGGAGCAAGGACAAACAATAGGAGGAGGATTAAGTCAATCTGGAAAAGTTATTTGAGAGAGAGTGGAGTGATCGTGTTTCACAGCATTCTCTAACTACTCTCTCTTGCAGGAAGTTTAACAAATCGCAAGTGTTTCCCCTAACCAGTGACCTAAAGAAAGGGATCAGTTAGAAGAAAAAGCTTCCCCAATCTCAGACAGTCACCAACAAAAGACGAATGGAAGTCGATGGCAGAGACCACCTTGAGTAGAGTTGTGCTGTTCAACAAAAGAAGTGGAGAAGCCTCCAGGCTGTTAATGTCCAACTATCAAAACAGACCAGAATGGAAGCAGCAAACCAACGATAAAGTGTTTTGAGTCGTTGGACCCTTTTGAAAAGGAGCTCTGTTAAAGCTATTAAATACTTTCTGTGTGTTTGTGTGTGTAAAACTGACGACATCATACAGTAATGCAACACCTCACTCCATGTAGTCCCTATTGTATCTGTATGTACACAACTACTTCATCTGTTTCAAAAATAAGTCATTTCTTGACAAATACTATATGTTAAACTTTCAGCACAGTACACTTCAAATTACACACAAATCTTATTTGTTGGATTTACACTAGGGATTTACACTTGTTGTTTACTTTGGGAACAAACAGATGTACATATAATACATACTGTACGCCTAATTATGGTACCGTACATGTACGTGAAATTTCAAGAAAATCCCACACCTAATTTTTTTTTAAAACTTGGCAACTATGTTATTGTCCTACAATTTAAGATGGATCCACTGCAGATGATGGCAACTAGTTACTTTGTCCAGTAGTGATCCATTCAAAGGTGACTTATTCTAGTTTACTCTTCTCCCTCCATAAGGAGTACTATGAAAGTGTATAGGGGGGTGTACATGTAAGTAAGTCTAGTTACTAACTCTAAGTTTGAAGAATTCTACAGTTTCTTTGCTGACTGTTTCTGTCTCAAGCTTGTTCCAGTTCCTGACTGTGTGCAGGAAGAAAGATCATTTGATGCAGTCTTTGGAGACTGACACAATTCTAACCCTGGGTTGGCACCAGACCACCTCTGAGCCACCCGATTGTGGTGTAAAGATACTGATTTTGATAAAAACAAGAATATGCCACTGAAACGAATTTTTTGTTTTTGCATTTTTTGATGGTTTTTGATGAGCATAAAACATAATCAAGACTCAAATTTGCCAAAAAAAATTAAAGGCATATTTTTTTAGGGCTTGTGACATAAGAAGTTGTGTAGGTGTCTTCAGGCAACATAGCTGGACTAAACATTCTGGAAAATTCGTCGTCAAAAGTGAAAGCGGTTAAAAAAAAAACATGCTACGTAGGTTGCATTTTAAATTTGGTATAAAGGGAAAAGTGCACGCATGGCTCCGTTTGTATCTTACAGGACGCACTCAGTTTGTTCGGATAAACGAGACCAATTCTTCAGTCCATTATGTCAAATATGGAGTACCACAGGGGTCCGTACTGGGGCCATTGGCTGTATCTGCTATATACCTCCCCATTAGTATAGAAGCATGGAATTGACTTTCATCTGTATGCAGATGATACCCAGCTTTACACTTCGTTTAGTTTTGAAAACGATGTGGAACTTTCTCTGGCCATTGACCGCATTGAGAGATGTCTTGTGGATATTTTCAACTGGATGGCTGTCAACAAGCTCAAATTCAATACA
>JAOEJI010470723.1:0-16324 GCA_025448255.1 Umimayanthus chanpuru
CGCATACCACCAATGACTACCCTTGGACCAAGGTTATATTCTACTGCCAAGCAGGATATCAATCTCTGGGCAAGTTCGTCTCCCTTAAGTACCTTTGCCGGCACCTCTAGACGGATGAGGCGCTGAGTTAGCTTGAAAATCCCTTCCTGAAAGAAACGAACCACGATTGCCAACGCTTCTCCCAAACGGGCTGTTCCGTCAAATATGACCGAAACCTCTTCTACGGATTTCAATTCCTCCTTTAACTTCACTTTTTCTCTTTGTAGTATTGCAGGAATAAACTCGCTAAGGTGCGCACGACTTGTTATCCGGTGACCGTATTTCTCAAGAAAAGGGCGCATTGAATCGATTTTCGATAGTGGTACTCCTGCCAACAGAGCTGATTCTATCAGCTCATTGCGATACAGCTGTATCTCGGATGGCAACGTTGATCCAGCCGCACTTTCTTGTCGAGCTCTTTTCTGCAGACATTCCATTATTGACTGACTTTCTGTCTTATTTCTCCTAATGCTTGCCAAGCCCGTCTCGTGCTTCTTTGACTTCGTGTGCCTGTCAAGAGAACTCTTCTTGTCGCTGAGATTTTCGCTGCATGCATTACATCTAAGCTTTCCTCCCACTACAGCAAAGTGTTGACCTGGGTACTCTTTCAAACGCTCCCATGCACTTACTTTAGTAGTTTTAGCGCTAAATCTCTGCTGATTAACTCCTTTATTGGTAGGCAATTTTCGATTCCGTGCTATCGATGCACCTTGTGGTTCACTTAACGATGCTCCAGAATTTACTGCTACTGTAATGGGATCAGTAACTACAATAGGTTCGTCTTCAGATTCACTTAGTTGATTGTTGGCTTCCATCTTTACAGATATTTCACCGTTTGAAAACAGTGCTTTACTACACAATCAAAAAAAGGTCGCCAAAAGTTCGGGGAAACACCAAATGTCACGAGCCAATAAAAATTGACTGTTCCCACGGTTTAAAGTAGAAATAGCCCGTGCATTTCCATGACAACAGACAGTCAGGCGACAGGGTGGAATTATTCATAATTCGTGATAATAGTATTATTCGGGTTTTAATAAAAATATTGCATTTAAGATACGAAAATATGTGACACATTTTTCCCAAAGCGAAAAAATATGTCTAAATTTTGCTCAAAAGTCAATTAAGTGCTCAAATTCTGCTCAAAAGTCAGTTTAGTGCTCAAATTCTGCTCAAAAGTCAATTTAGTGCTCAAGAGTGCTGAAAAAGCAAAATAGTGCTCCAAACTCGAAAAAGTGCCAAAAAAGTGCCCAGCGCAATCGGGACAGGCCTACTGGTGGGCTCTTAGCCACGCGGACTCATTAGCCATGCAAAAGTGAACCATGCTGCTCATTTTCATTAAAAAAAGCATCAAAGATATTTTTTAGCACAAATTGTTGTTGATTTCATGTTTTATACATAAAATATGCTACAAAACCGCAAAAAGAATTTTCGCTTCAGTGGCACTTTAAATTGACCTTAGTTTAAGATTTTAGAAGAAAATATATATAAACATGATGACTCTATATTTAAATAGGATGCGCAATTACAGTTAAAAAATTAAAACCGTATTCTCCCTTACGGCCCTATATTAAGAAAAGAATATAATGTTTACAGCAATAAAATTCAGAAAACATAAAATATGTGTATGTTAAAAAAACATAAATTACTATCATATGTTACAACAATAATATTTAAAAAGGCTTTGTATAAAATTTAGCGAAAATATATACTAAAATTTAAAATACTGTTTCAATCTTAAAAGTATCTGGTGTGTGTTGATTCATTATATATTTGGTAAACTCTTTTCGCAAACCCATTGACTTAAGGTTTATCTTCTTTTCTAGTTCTTTACACTTCTTGAGACTTCCGTAAAAAATGTGCGTTTTAGGCTGTTTATATTTGGCTTCGGCAGTCGGTAGGGCCACAAACTCCTAAGATTGTAAGTGTTTGCTGACTGAAACGTTGCTAGTTTGTTTACCAGTTACTCTGGGGCCGTGTTTTCCGTAATTCTCTTAAATAGACTTAAACGTTTGGCTACGCAGATTTGATTAACAGGGCTCCATCCGGGTTTCTCAAAAAGTGCCAAAGATCTTGTTCTGTAGTCCTTATTTAAGATTATTGTTGCACATCTCTTTTGAGATTTGAAAAGGATGTCCAGTTGAGCAGCGTTGCAATTTCCCAAACCGTTACACAATACTCAAGAATCGGTCTGATACTTAAATTGAAGACCAATGCCGGTAAAATTGATGTAGTATTTACAGTGGCCCATAAGGGTCAACAGAAATTAAAACACCAAAACACAAACAAATCACCGAAACACACTTCAAAAAATGTGTAACACAAACAAAACTGGAATGCATGTTTGCAAAAGTTTTAGTTGCACTTTACACAGAACACAAAAACAAGTTATTTAAATAAAAATTCGAAAACACATTTCAAATTTGAAAACACATTCGACAACCAAAACCTGTTGTGGCAATTTGTGATCGTTTCTGTGACTGCAATAGGCGCCTCCCCGGGAATGGGGTGGTAGTAAATTGGTTGCTGGTTGGTATCGACCTTCTTGACTAAAGTTCCAGTGGCATCCGAATAGAAGGTAGATTGGGGAGCGATGTCGTGCCACAAATGAACATCCACTTCCGTCCACATCATGACATTAGGTGGCTCTTGGGAGATACACCAGATGTAACTAAACATTTTCCTACTACTGCTGTGCTCTTCTCCTACATTCTTTGCCTCTTCTTCATCTTTTTATTTCAGTTTTGCTGAAGTATTCTCAGGCTAGAAAAACATTTCATGATCTTCTTCTACCTTCTTTTTTTGGCCCGAGGAAACCTTCTTCAACACATCCATTTTCCCAATGTTATCTCTATTGCCAGACAGAAAAGTTTTCGGATCAAGTACAGAAATACTACTTAAATAATAATTACTAGGAACAGTACTCTCCAGTGTTTTCCCAAGCTTTTCACGTTGCTTCCTCCGAACATATCGTGCTGAAAATTCACCAGTGCTGTGCTCGTCATCCCCTTTGTAACAAACAACAGTTTGTGAAGTTGATCCTTCCCCATCAATCACCAATTGAACTGTAACGTCGCAGCTACTGTGCCTGCACTTCGCTCTCCTTAGAAAAAATGAGCCCTTTCGCTTCTGTGGATAGTGACTTGAACTCTGTTATATATAAACGTCCACGTGCAGTAAGGATTGGACTTCTCTGGCTTTTCTGCAAAAACATCGGTCCAGGGATGTGACCCGATTTGACGTAATGAGGAGCTATTTCTTTCCACTCTTCTTCTGTTACAACAAAGCCGGTAGTGTGCTTCGGAAAATCGAAACGAAACACTCCATCTTCAGGTATCTGACATCTTGCCAAAATGGCAGTTGTTTCTGCTGACAATATTTTTTCATCCTGAAAAAAGTAACACGAATCTCTAAATCTATCGTGCATTTTAATTTCTAAGCAGTAGCGATTGATCAGGCGTCACAACATTTTGAAAACTTCCAAAATCGAAAATAATCGGGAACGATAACTTTGTTTCCATATTAACAGATTTGGACATTTTAACAACAGAGTCAGTTTCCTTTGTGTTTACATGGCTGCGCAAGCATGTTGTCATGACGAAAAATATTTGGTTGTGCAATACGACATTGGTCTGATGTACCACTTAAAGGAATAAGGTCAACAAATCACTTTATGCAGGTCAAAATGTTTTCTTATCTCGTTTTCACTCTTAGTAGTGAGAATAAGCATTTACTATGTTTCCAAATCAGTTAATAAATGTTACCATAGGCTGCATAAAATTTCGGAACCATACTCGGGTCTTCAGAACGCCGTCTTCGTAGACTATTTCTGGCCTAGCGCATTGCTTTTGAGTGGTGTTAAGATTTTCTCTACATCGATCTTTCGCAGTTCGCTTTATACAGTTATTTTAGTGTCGAAGTTGAATCAAGTCAGCTTAAATTGAACCATGCGTGTAAGAACTGCAGGCCTAAATATTTCCAAAAGCTCCGGCAAAGGCCACTCAATATTGTCATAAGAACATCTCCAATTCTTTGTTAGAGGCAGACAAGCTAACTTTATAACTATTATGAAATAGACAACATGCTTCCGTCAGACGCCAGCAACAATCTGATTCCTGTACAAACAAAAATATAAAAACATTGTTACGTACTTCTATATCTTGCGTTGTTAGATAGCATTTTGATGTTACATTGTTTATAAGTTTATTTGGCAAGTGATAGTTTGAGTGAGCCAATCCGTAGAAGAAGCATTTATGTTTTGATATTTCGTAATATTACACATAATGGTAGGCTGACGGGTGTGGTGGGGGCAGCTGTATTGATAACTATTTCTAGTATAGTCAAATAGAAAGAATAGGTTAAGGCTAAAACATTCTTAATCAAAATTTCCAAACTCCATGCAAAACCCTTGAATCAAAACTATAGCATAGGATTTGTATAGGGTTTTAAAATATGAATTACAAAAGTTTTAATCCTAGACTCTTGTTCTTGCTAAAGACTCAGATTTCGTCAAAATCCTACGTCAGTACGTGTAATTGTGGAGTTGTAAGAGTCGACGATAGTTGAAGAATTTTTACATACATTTGCTGTTTTTTTTTTACCACGACTGCCTCACATCAAGTATGGCCACGGAAACCGTGCAATGGTCTTTTGATTATTGAGATATCACTCAGACTGTGCATACCTGGGTCTAATCATTTGTGTTCGATTGTGTTCCCATTTTGCTCAACACTGCGGTCAAATGTTTGTGCATGCGCGAGAGTTGAAAGCAATTTTGCAAAATGTCTCTTCACGTGGTAGAGTTTGGGAGCGAAGTTGGTCTCTTGCTGAGCATTATTTCGGTTGCCTGAAATTTGGGACTTTGTGTGGTTGTGATCAAGTTAGAGTTAGAGTTTTCCTAATTGAAAACTGAACTTTTAACTCACTTTTATACATGGAAAACTTGCATGCAGAGGATGTTGAACAAATTTATCCCCGACTGTGGAAGTTAAATCTGTCGCTGCTGCATGCTGTACCAATCAATCAGAAGGATCATGGAAGTGTGATCTGAGAAACTTAAAGCGAGAGTTGAAGAAGAAAACGAATTTTGCAGTTTTGTAGGATCATCATCCCCAATTTTCCGAATTTGTGTCGCCGAAGAAAGACTTTGTGTCGAGTTGTGTCCACAGCCGGCAGGCGGTACTAAAACACAAACCTCCGAAATGTGTTACTGTTAGGTGAGTGAAAAGTATTATCTGTAATTGCACGTTCAGCCCAGTTAGTCAGTACTATACAAAAAATCAACCATTCGCTCTTTACTGTTTATGTTTAGATTGGAAATTAATGAGAATCTTCTGCAGTTCTACTCATTCGACATATGCTTATATCCGAAATTTAATGATTTACTTAATAAACTACACCGTGCACACACATTCAATTCAAAGGTTTTACCCTATTGCTTTTATTAAGAATTCCTCCAGTTTATCAACCTTTAAATCTCAGCGTAAAACCCATCTTTTTACATTAGCATTTCATTATATTAGATTACTTCACATTAGAACTAGATTAGTCATTTATCCATAAATTGTAAACTTGTAGTCTTAATTTCAAGTTTTAATATGTGAATTATCAATTTTAAATTAGTATTTTTTATTAGGTTAAACAAAAAAATATGTGTGTTTCAGGTTACGTGCTTCGTAAAATTAGGGTAGTTAGGTAGGGACACTTTTTTATATTTTGAAATTATTTTATTTGCCTGAAGTACTTTTTAGAAAAACAGAACTGCTATTTATACATTTTTCAGTCTGTCACGTGAATTCACAGCTTGTTGCTCCTTCATTTTCATTGGCTAACAGCTTGATCTCGGCTGACGTATTGTCTGCAGCGTGCGAACGTTACACCGACACTTTTAGTAAAGTTAGTTTTAATACAAGTTGTAACAAAAATAGGCTTGAAACTGAAAACATTTTTCTGTTAGAACAATCAGTTGTAAAAAACCAAAAACGATAATAAAAAAATTAGGGTCGGTAGCTTAAACGTAGGGACGG
Organism: Umimayanthus chanpuru; assembly: GCA_025448255.1. Lineage (NCBI taxonomy): Eukaryota > Metazoa > Cnidaria > Anthozoa > Zoantharia > Parazoanthidae > Umimayanthus > Umimayanthus chanpuru. The sequence continues at coordinate 6,063 of JAOEJI010470723.1, forward strand.
TCGGAAACCAGAAACACATTTTTTTGTTTGGCCTCAGTAATAAGCTTTTAATTAAAGCTTTTGAAAAGTGCTGAGAACTTCATGGTATCAGCACTATATAAATGTTTATTATTATCATCATTATTATTATTTTATACTTGGCTCTAGTGGATGCTCTCTTGTACGACTACTGTAGCAATCAAGACTTGACATACAGTATTTGTTTAAAAGGTTGTTTTTATTTTAAACGTGTAACCAAATTTACGTGTACACACATTGCTGAAATTCCAATCAAAACAGTAAAAACATACATGTGTATGTCCAAAAATGAAGTTGTTCTATCATTACATGTATGCAACCCGTAGATCATTTTTTATAATAGGCCCCAGTAGCGATAAACAAAATTTTTGAGTCAAGGCCAGATCAAAAGGTGGAAATACAGCAAAAGTATGAAGCTTGACAACAACATAAGAATAGGCTTGAAACTGAAAACAGACCAAGCAAACTTGTACAACTGTCTTAAATAATTGTTGTTTCTGCTTTTTTAATTTTACCAGTTTAAAAGGGAATTGAAATGGAATTATAATCCCTCATTTACATCGATGATGCTCTCAAGAATGAGTCTGATCGTCACATGGCATGTAAAAATATGTACTAACTGTATAACCATATGCAATTCAAGGATACACAAGATTATTTGTAGGATACACAAGGTTAGGGACCATTAATTTTTTACAGGTAGGGATGGCGGTGGGTTTTCAAAAATCACTGAATTTTTTGCATGACCCCTTTAATTTTCCCTTCCAATTTCTGAGTGACCCCCCTCCCCAAAATTCCTTTCTCCTCCTCAAACGTAAAGAATAACACCGAACACCACCCGTAGTTACAAACGAAACATGCCTGCTGTAAACCAGGAAAGTTTTCTCCATTTGGGTATCCCTTATCACTAAATACAAATTAAAATGATGTAAATAAGTAATAAAATCTATAAAACGTATCACAACCATCCTATCCCATATTCAAGATATTGAGAAAGTCTTTACACAGATTCTATGTTCTATAAATATCATATAATAATTAATACCATATTTACACGTGTTTCAATAGAAACTGCTTCTCAATTAGACTCATTGTTCATACTATGTTTGTCCAACATACTTTAACAAGGAAACAAGTTAAAAATAAAAATAGTCTGAATCAAATCTCTTGTTGAGAGATCTTCCAGAACGAGAGCTTTTTCCACTCATCTCGGCATACTCTTCTTCATGGCCAGTAATAGCCAGGACATTGTCATTGCTCTCCTCATTGTCTTCCTCATCCTCTTCCTTCTCCTCATCTTCCTCCTCCTCATCTTCCTCCTCTTCCACCTCATCATCAGCTTCCCGTTGGTTTTCTGTTTCTCCTGTGTGTTGCAGCCTCTGTTCGTGCCAGTGCCTCTGAATGAAGTGGACTTTATCTGCTTTACTTTTTTTCAACAATTTTTTCAACTTGTGGTGAAGGAGGTACTTATCCAGCTCTTGCACACCTAGCTTCTTCAAACTCTTCTCCTCTTTCATCAGGCTCTCCCAATCATACTCCTCATACGTCTTGCTCTTGGCAGCTGCAGCTTCCCTTGCCTTTTCCTCCATCCTTTTCTGCTTTTTAGAGTCTTTGACTTCCAGATGCCGCAAGTAATCCAAGACATAGTTGGGTTTGGCGATGTACGCATCACAGAAGGTCGAGATACTTTCTGGTACTGAAGAAGAAACCTTTTCACGATAGAAAGCTTCCTTCAGCTGAACTCCTGGCTGCCAGTCATCCACACGGCGTTCTTCAGTCGGAGTTTGATATTATGGCAGGTAGTGGTAGTCAGGCAAGACAGAATGATCTGGATATGGCCTTGGAGTTCTACGAATTGCAGGACCTACTCAACTGACACAAAAGGAGCACGATTGGCCTACCTTTTCTTGACATGCGAACTTGACGTACTTACGGTAGTTGTCACCCTCATCATAGTGATTTACCATAAACTTCTCCACTTTCTGGAAGTAGCAATGTTCTGGAACTGTTTTCTTCAAATTTGCTCCAGCAGTCTGGTACTGTGTCAGGTACTCAGTGTTCCAAAAGAACTGCGATTCTGTTTTTAAGATATAAAATAAAGTGATACTTAATAAGGAATTTTGGATAATATAAAACTGTTTTAATTCTTGTTTAGTATGCCTCTGTCACTACACATTTCAAAAACAAAATAGACATTCTTTATCCATAATCATCAACTTCTTTTAAAATACAGCTAGCAAACAAATGCTATTGTTTAGAGTGGAGTCACTTTAATCTTAAAAAGTGATTCTACAACCCATGAACCTACCTGGTCTGGGAGTTACATGAGCTGACATGTAGCCATGTGGTCCTGGGGATTCATCTACTCTGTCACACACCTCCTGGCAGCATCTCCACACATTCTGTTCGACAGCTTTCTCTTCTCGTTCAGCCATATTTTACAGTGATATCTGAAATAGGGGTTTACACATTGTAAGATTATAAATGCCTCAACCTGTCATATTATCGTTAAACATTAACAGCTAGAAAGGCTTATACATGTATTTTACTGAGTTAATAAATTTAATATGCTACACATACATTCTATATTGTTCCTATGACCATGTTTCTTACCTTAGATAGCTCACTTTCTGTTAGTCCTTCTCTTGGATCATAATGATTGAAAGGGAGCGATCTTCCATCTGCCACAGCATCTCCTACAAAATTTATTCAGACATACATTCCACTGAAGTGCGTTTACACTCGGTTTTTTTTAACTTTTTCTCAAATACTGTGTTATACTAAGAAGAATCAAATTTGAAATAAAAATAACAATGGAGCTGGATTTGAATTTTGTTTTACGAGTTGTCTTATTATTTAATGTGTCAAAAGCTATGCCAAGTGTCTAGTTAAGAAATCAAATGTAAACAACTTCATAATGTAGTGCAGAAAAATCCTTGAGCATCTTGCCCAGAGCCATAAAAAAACAGTTTTTTTATAAAAGTTGAAGCAATTACCGGATTTACCAAAAAACTGAAATATTACCAATACATGCATTTGTCCTTTCTGTTTGGCAAGGATCATTCACTGCCAATTGAATCCTCAACTGCCAATCAAGGTTGTATAGTTGTACTAATTCAGCATCACGGAACTTGACTTCATGGTTAGTGATCGAGACTCCTGGACCCTTGTCTGTCTGCATGAGTAACCAAGGGCGGTGTCCAACTGGTAGGCCAAGAGATGTCAACACTACAAGGGCATTCTGGAGTATGTCACAGACTTTCTTGTACTTGCCCCATAGGAGCTCACCAGCTGTGTTATCTCTTAAACTTTCTCTCAAGACTTGCAAGTCTTCTGTCAAAGAAACCACAACCTCTTCAATCTTACTGCCTGTGACCTCTGCATCTGTTTGTTGTAGTTTCTCTTTAGCCAAATCCCACTCACTCTTGGCAGACACAAGGCCAGCAATCAAGTTTTCAAGTCAAACTTTTTCGTAGACACGGAATATACAGTCTTTTTCAGCTGAGACGCACTTGACATCTCCTTCTGTCACGTTCACAAAGTAAACAATATAGTCAGAAACCATAGCAGCAAATGTTCTCAGTGCAGGTTGAAAGTCCCCATTAAGCTCGTACAGCTGTGGATGCTTCCAGCGCAAGAAAACACTTTCAGATGCCCACACACTTCCAGAACTCCTCACATAATGCTTGGGTCGAACTGTGACCACAGAATTGTCATCTTTTAACACAAGTGTCTCTTTGCCTGTAAAATAGCAATAAAGTAACAGCTGACAACCAGTAGACATTTGGTTCACAACACCATGTTTTTGACAAATTTTATTGGACTTCTGCAAATTTTGGTGGGCAATGTCTATAAGTCAAGTGCTAACGTTGAGCCCTGAGACAAGCTATATTAATTTTCTGCTTACTTAATTTGATACTATTTCAACATATAATAAGCTAAACTAAGGCATGTTTATTTTAGCTTCCTGACTCTTCCCATAAATCTGCTTCTCACCATTAACATCCTTGACCTCCTGAGACATCAGCCGATATGCTGAGGGGGTCATATATAATCTGTTGTCAAAGAAATCATGACTTGGGAGGGCATTTATTTCTAGTCCACTTTCCTTGGTCGGCTGCCGAAGGGATTGGTGCCGGGCACCATCCATTCCAACTGAAAAAAAGACACTGCAACATTTTAATAACATAACTTGGCACTTGAAGTTAAAGACATGTCTGTTATTCTAAGAAAAAATATATCTTTGTAATTTATAGTGGTATTGAGCACCGAGGTCGGAGAGATAAATTTGGTAAATCTTGAATAAATTAGAGTTCAGACTACAGTACCTGATGTTCCTGGACGAATGTAGGCTTTGTCATCTGCACTAACCACTATTGCAAATTTGTGGTGCTTTGGGATGGAGAACAGGTAAAACTTTGCCAGCTCGACATGCTTTCGCTGATGGTGGGTTAGCAGATAATCACAGTCTCCTGTCTTGGGGGCTTCTTGGAGCAGAATAATCCTTTACCTGTAAAATTGTTAAGCAAATATTCATTACTACTAATAATGTAATAAAAGATTAAACTGCTGTTGTTGGACTTTTGTCTATAGACCCAGATCAAAATAATTACTATTAAGTACCAAACTGAAAAAGAGTGAAATTTAACATATCATTTACTGAAAAACAATAAATGCAAGATTGTACAAATAAAATAATTTTTTTCAAAGAATTGTCAATTGAACTCAGTGTTGGGAAACAGTTTTGTATGCAATCTTTGCACAATTTAATATGTAAGATGCAGATAAATAATGATGCATCAATTCAATCTGAAAGTCAAACCAAGGAAAACTCATCTTTTATATATTGCCAAAAAAGTATCAACCCCAAAAAGTTCACAAGACAAATGAACTAACATTTAAACCCTGGAAAGTTCAGAACTTATATTAAACTGGGGGATTACTTGAGAGAGGAGGAGCTAATATTTTTTATGGTATTGAATTAGAAAAGAATGTTTATACACCATAAAATCCTGAATTTAAGCCCATGGGCGCCTTTTGGTGGGCTTATCATCGGGGTGGGAGGCCTAATAACTAGAGGGGCTTATAATTGGAAGGCTTTTTGCATTTCAAAAGAGATATGAATAGATATGTTGAATATTGAAAATGATTTTTATAAAAAAAATTATAAACGAAGTGCTTTTGCAGTCAGGACAATTTGCCCATGGGCTTATATTTTTTGAGGGGGTGACGGCTTATAATTGAAAGGTCACTTTGTGCTTCAAAATTGGTGGGCTTATAATCAGGGGTCTATTATTCAGGATTATACAGTATCCTACCAATGTGTCGTTTGGCTTGCACTGATCTCATCCACTTGGGCTTTGCCCTGTTGTACACTGTGGTGGCAGATTTTATCAGTTGCTTTCCACGTTCCATGAGAGTGTAATTTGCAACTGTGAACAGGTCATCTCGCTTCACTCGCTTGTGGTAGTACAAGACCATGTCATGCCTTCTGCCATGAAATGTCGTTTTCTGTTCTATTGCCTTTGCGATGGCTTCCTCATCAATTTCATCAAGCTTTCGCTTTGCACCAGCACCAGATGCTCTTTTTCGAAGTTTGCTGTCTTCAACAAGTTTTAACGTTTTTCTGCGACTTGAAGCCTTGAGCCTCTGTGAATGGTACTCAGTTTTGCGACTTAAAACATCCTGGCACTCTTTTATGCTTTCCTCACGGCATTGGATCTTTTCTTCTAGGCTGCCAATGTGTCTGCTGTTTGATTGATTTTTTTTAGCTTATTAAGGGTTACATTCAGTACCTATTCCATTCAGTACATAGCGAAGGGGTTAGCGCAGTGGTTAAGATCTCTGCCTCCTAACCCTGAGGCCCCCGGTTCGATCCCCGGCCTGGTCGAGGATTGAATATTTGGGTGACCTTCTTTCTCGCTAAAGTTCACTCAGCTTTCCATCCTTCCGGGGTCGGTAAAATGAGTACCAGCATACACGGACCGCTTTGTAAATTTGCTTCCGGTCCGCTGGGGGTAAACTGATCATTGTAAAGCGCCTTTGAGCATAGTCACATGGAAAAGGCGCTATATAAATGCACCACTTTACTTTTTTTTTTTACCTTCACCTCTTCTTCTTTTCTTTGTATCCTCTCCTTTAGATCAGATATGGCCATGTCCTTTCCATCAGCAGTGGCTTGTTTCACTTTGTCTGACACTGCTAAAACCCTCTTCAGACTCTCAACAGCTGCCTGTGGCTTCAAACCCAAATTGTAAAGCTCAGACCGTGATGAGGTGGCAGCGACAATGGCACGAATCACTGAACGATCGTATTCTGTTTCTACGGTGTCTATGATTGCATGGAGGGATTCTGCATTCAAATGAAATCGGTTCTTTGATGCTTCTGTCGATTCTGGTTCCAAAAAGAGTTTTAACAAGTTTGCAATGTCCCAAGTCTGGGCTTTCAGAACAACATAGCACGTGTTGTTCCAGTGAAACAAGAAGACCGGTAGGCCCAAATCGCCTGACAAAAGGCTGTCTCTGAAATTGTCCCGGCTAGGCAATCGTTTGTTTGCTTGAAATGCACTGCAGAACAGGTCGAAGGCATCTTGAAATAATACGACTCTTTTAGAGTTCCCCAAGCTGTCTTCAACAGTTGTGAGCTTGTCCAGAACATACAACAAACATTGCAGCGTATTTTTCTTTCTGCCAACTTCAGGATTCATTGTGATCAGTGACAACAACACACCTTCGATACGAGTTTCCACAGCATCAGGGCTCAAATTTTGCATGAAAATTCTATCACTTTCGTTCAATCTCGAACATTCTCTGATCTTGGAGCGCTTCGCTTCCCAAACTTTGCTTTTCTCCACCATTTTCAACAACTTCCCCCGCCAAAACCTTCAAACAGAGCCAAAACAATGCCTTCATTCATAACAAGCATAGCGGGCTTGGGATTACAATGCATTCTGGGATAGAAGTGTCCGTGACACGATGTGTGTGTGACCAGAACGTTCTTTCTCTGGGTTTTCGGGATCATTGCAGCTGCTTTTTCTGTGTGCATCAGAGCATTTTTAAATTCTCGTCGCTGTTCTCTCCTTTTATAACCGCAGCTTCACGTGTCACTGGTGTGGAAGACAGAAAACCGACAATTTGATATTACACACGTTGTGAGAGTGCAAAAATTGGCCTGAATTTCTTGTTGTCATTGTCGGTTGTGGCACGTCCCGACATGTGCTAGCGCTCTTGTGCGCCTGATCGTGTTGGGATATTGATTGAGCAGAATCACGTATTCAGCCATGTCAGACGAACGCTGTGATCAATGCGAGGAGATACCAGCAAGTGTCCACTGCAAAGACTGTGATCTAAATTACTGTTATACTTGTTATGGCAAATTCCACGCGAAGGTAAGGCCAGGCACCTCAGTTCATTAGGGGTAGGGTAATGTAGGTCTCATTTTTAATATTAAAATGATTTTGAGTACTGATATATTTCTATTTTATAGGGAATAAAGTGTGGAAAAAGGGGGATGGCAAGAGGTTTGCTTTAAAAAAAAAATATTTGGGGGTCCAGGGGTTCTGACCTGGGGAAATTTCAAACTTTTCTATATTCTGCTGGTATGCTTTTTTCCAGCAGTTTGAGACCAGAGTTTGTAATATAAACTTGTCGAAACTATTGCCTGAGCCCCTTCCCTTGGTACGGGCCTGAAAACTGATATAGGCTTGCAAGGAAGTTTTCATAATATATAAAAATAATTATTTTATTATAGGAATTTTCTATCTGAGTGTGGCCATTATGTTTAGCGTGATTGTAAGAATTTTTGTACACTTTATAACAGGGGCGCTTGCAGAGCCATGAAGCAGAAAGTATAATTGTCTCCTCTGCCACAGCAAGCTCCATAGATCAAGTGTTCTATAAACTATACCCTCTCCATTTTAAAATATTTGTAGTTTCCACAACTTAGTATTTTTGTTTTTGAATGTGAAAGTAATCATATTTTTCATTCAGATTTATGTCGCAGAGTTCTGGAGTACCAAACCATCTGCAGAAACATGCTCTGGGTTACATAAAAAATCCAAAAGGTAAAAGGGTCATTTACTACATCGGCATCATGAAGGAAGCCCATGAGGAGATGAGGACTCCTGGAGAAACCGAGAAAGCCTTCAAAAGCAAGTTCCTCAAGGAGAGGTCAAGGCAGTACAGGTTCCTCAAAAAGAAGGAAAAGGTGTGTAAATCAGCCAATGGTGTGATTAACCACTCGAAATCTTTAATCAGTTCCAACTATAAATTGAAAGCAGGGGATGGACAAAAACTGGGCCATTCTCTTAAAGAACATGAAAGATTCATTTCAAACCTGGAACAAATGGTTTCAGAAATAAATGCAAATGAAGAGAAACTGTACCTCCCAAATGGGAGGACATTAAAACTGGACCGAAACTTTGAACATAAGTTCAATAGACATCAACTAGATAATCTAAATAGTATCTTGGCCAAGGTCAAAGAAATAGGAATTTATTGACGCTGCAACAAGAAAAGTATAACAAGGCATTCGTGGGCGGAAGGGAGGTTTACTCTAAGGACTACAGAAAGAGAAAGGAAAACAGGAGAAAAGCAAGGAACAGGAAGAAGAACAGGCTGGACCGAAATTTAGTGAGGGTGTACAAGATTTGTGTGGTCACACCTGAGGCTGAAGATCTGGCACAGATGGTTGCCTATCATCCACCTACACCTGTTATAGTGCATTTTATTAATGCGGAAAACGTGGCCACAAGCATCTTCTAAGAAAGATTCCCACATAGTTGCTACACTAATTGAGCAGCAGGTATTTTCACAAAGCGCTAAGTGCCACCTGTTGACATGTTTGAAAGACGAGGTGAAGGACATTGCATTTTCATTGTTATATCCGGAAGAGTATGGTGCGAAAAGTAAAGTGAATGAAGATGGAAATGAGGAAGATCTCGTGGAGCAGGAGGATGAGGAGATGGGCGAGGAGGATCATGAAGAAGAGGAAGAGGATGATGATGATGAGGAGGAGGATGAAGATGAGGAGGATGGCAAAGATGAGGAGGATGATGAAGATGAGTTGGAGGATGAAGATGAAGATGAAGAAGATGAAGAGGACAGTGACTCTGAGGAGGATGATAGCTTTTAAGTAGCTGATAAGGATTGAGGACCAGAGGAACATGTGGAAGAAAATGATTTGGCCAGAATGGTGTTACAAATAATGGATATGAACAAATATTTAACATGTTATGTCAGTTGGCACAGCTGATAATCCTGATAGACATTAACTTTTAGCTGTGAGATACACTATTTTCAAGCATATAGTTTGAGAAACTTGGGTTTATAGTTTATAGTTTATATTGTCATATTTATATATAATTTTGAATTAGAGTTAAAGATGTATTTGAAAATGAAATCCCTTTGAATTTTATGTCATCCGAAGCAATATACAGACTCTATAAGTTCTTATAATACGGTATAATTGCATGGTATAATATAAAAACATGAAGAGAATGATCATTGTCTTTTCTTTCATTTAATTTTCAATATTTTTTGTTTTATATGTGTGTGTGATGCTGTCAGTCCATCACTGCTTCCCTTTCATCTACTAGTGTGGCAGTGACATGGCAAAGGAGGATGAGGGAATAGTCTCCAACAAAGGGGTGGGAAGCTGGAGAAAAAATTGAAAAATGGGCTCATTTGAAGTAAAAAATGACATATCTGAGAAGGCCTGTCCTCCCTGCCCCCGTTCCCTGCCCCGCACACACACACACACACACACACACACACACACACACACACTAGTGTAGACCATCTTTTGTTAAATAGTACAAAAATTCCCACCTTTCTTTTGTATTTTTTGTGCCCCCCCCTCTTGATCTTTCATTTTTTGGATGACCCCCCTTTTCGCACTTTTTTCAGGTGCCCCCCTAAAAACCACCGCCCCCCCCTCTACCCGTAAAAAAATGAATGGTCTCTTATATGTATAATCCACAATATTATTGTACGTCCTTTTTCTGATGTTGTTTCAAATAAAGACCCTGTTCCCTATCCCAACTTCCTGATTGGTAAGAGCTGTTCAAAGGGTAATTAAGTTTATATGAACTTTACAAATGTAAGTGAACACAAGTTGAAAGCTGGACTTATCCACTGCTTGTAGGTGAGAACAAATTGTTCAACAGATTGTTGTTTGCCCTGTGCAATCATGGCACCAAACTGTCCATGTGGATGACTGTCTAGAAGGAGGATGTTATTGTTATT
>JAOEJI010471833.1:0-16324 GCA_025448255.1 Umimayanthus chanpuru
ACACCCAGGCTGAGATTTGCCTAAAAATTAAGAACAAGCTAAGAACAATCACCAGGCTGAAATTTTGATCAGACAAAATAAAATTTAAGAAATTTATTTAATCCTTGTACACAGATTGAGATGTACATGTATACAAAGACTTCGTATAATTAGTTGGGTCATCGGGCGCTGGAAGAGTGATAAGCAAGCTCGTGACGTTCGCAGACGCTCTATTGACAGTTTCAAGTTTTTTCGCATAAGGCTGGATGAAACAATAGCAAACACGTATTTCTTGGCGTCTTTTTATTGTTCCGGGCACTGTTTTTGGAAATATCAGGAAATAAGAACAATTTAAGAACAACTTGAGGCTGAAGTCGCCATAAAATTAAGAACAACCCAGCCACGGCCGAAAGTTACTGGTTCTTATATTAAAAAAAAAGCGTGTATGTTAGAATGTTTGGTCATCACACCATTACTGAGTACGCTTCACTGGCTACCTGTTAAATATCGTAGAATACTACCTATAATTTTCAAGGCAATTCATTGACGTGCTCCATCGTATACTTCCTGTCTAATATCAGTAAAATATAATAGTGGGATCTATAGTCTTAGGTCAAATAACGATGGTATACTACTTTTAAGTAGTAAGTCTTTCGGAACGCTTTGTCACAGATTGTTTTATATGGCCGCTCCCAAGCTGTGGAATAGTCTTCCATTGGACATTCGCAATACATTTTCTATTAACAATTTTAAGAGAACTCTTAAGACCTATTTCTATAAGATGGCTTATTTTTTAGATTCTCAAGGGATGAACTTGACTACGGAGTTTCTATATATTATATTTTGTAGGTAGGGCAAATTTCAATATGACTATTGTCGAATGATATAATCCATCATTAAATTTAGGATTTGTATTGATATCTCGGCGTTGGACTTCGTGTAGTTGTACGTTGTATTTATCTATACTGGTAAATATTTTGTAGTATTGTTACTTTTGATTTTCTATGAGATTGTAATGCGCAGTTAAAACAGAAGTGTTGAAATTTGCGCAATGTAAGCTAATGCATTATTGCTTTTTAATTATTATTATTATTATTATTATTATTGACGTCATCACTAGTAGTTGAAGCGAGACTCCATCTGATTTCACCACGATGATGTCATAAACCCTGGGTGAAATACTCCTTTAAAGTTGATCTGTTGCTTGAATGAATCTCGATAAACACTCGGAACACAATCATTCTCATAATTTACATGACTCAATAGCTGATGTGTTACCGCCAAACTGACCGCAGTCCTTTCTCTCCAGATTGTCCAAGATACATACAATAGTAACTGCTGTAGAATGAGCTCAGTCGATAGGAAGAAGATGCTGCATTTGCTTCGTAAGTGAACTTTCTATTTTTTCTTATCAAGTTGAATATAATTAATTTCTAGTGAACATTAAACAACACGTTTTGGCGCTTATCAAAAGATATTGGAAATTTCCCAGGTGGACTAAAAATAATAAGGCGTCATCCTAAATACTGTTCAGTTTTGTGAAACTATACATTCTGACAACAGTGCCAGTGATAAGAGTCTTGCAACAACTACTGTCACTGTCACTGCTGCTGCTATTTAGCTACTGCTACGCCTACGGCTACTACTACTACTACTACCACTGCCACTACCACTACTACCACCACCACCACCACCACCACCACCATCACTACCACTACCACTACCACTACCACTACTAGTACTGCTACTGCTATACGTGGGTGTTTACTGTACTACTACTTTCATAAAATGAAACAGTTCTAAACACAGTTCCAGAAGACAAAAACAATTTCATTGAAAACATCTTTTGCACAAATGTCGAACATGCAATACTTTATCCTTTGAATTTCATGAACAAATGTTTCACAAAACGAAAATCGCTTCGCCCCAAATTTTGAATAAATTTTGGTTCTCAGGTTTGATATTGCAAATCCATGTTTATTATTTTCTACAAACTACTATTCTGCTTGCGATGCTGTTGCTGTTGTTACTATTGTCATTTATAACTATTACTGTTACTATTACCATTACTATTACAACTACTAATACTACATGTATATTACATTGCAAAATTTTCGGAAAATCTTTGGAACCGTTTATAAAAGTTTTGAAAGTTAGTGCTAAAAACATCTTGCAACAAGCTTTAATAATCATGAAAGTTTTCGGAAGGTTTTCGGATATGATCTGACCTCTTAGAGACGTACCCGAGCACACAAAAGAGACAAAATAGTGCTTACGTCGACACGTATGGCAACCATCGCCTGGCTCAGTTTTTGAGCGGAGCAGTACATTTAGTATGATAAAAGACAGTTACTGGATACGTGGAAATAATTCACTCTTTTGTCTGTGACTTATGTTACACAGAAAAGTACGGTATCAGTCCACAGAGGGTTGGCTCAAGCGTTCCAGTGGAAGAGATTGTGATCGACACCGCCAGGCGGCTGCCATTCTACTTCAGCCGCTTCTTTGTTGTGTCGGTAAGCTAAACAAGTTTATTTGAGCATCTGTCTCGTTGCTTTTCTTACTATAAGTGTTGTTTGTTCCAAGAACAGTTATGTAAGATTTAATCAACTTCGTTCAAACTATAGTCAGATGTACGTTCTCACTCATAACATTTTTTCCGCAGCTTTCAAAGGCACAGAAGCACTACGTGCTTCACTCAGAATTATACGTCATGTACCTGTGGCTTTCAGTATGTATTATTTTAACTGGCTCGCTTATTCCACAAATGGGATAAGGAAAACGGTGTGAACTCCAAAAGAGTTGATCATTTTGCAAATCGATTTAAAACATTTTCCACAGAAATCCACAGAAAACAATCCAGCAAGTTCAACTTTACGGTTCACAGGTCCGTTGTTATTTATCCTTACGATTGACAGGTCCGTTGTTACTTATCCTTACGGTTCACAGGTCCATTGTTACTTGCTCCTTACGGTTCACAGGTCCATTGTTACTTGTCCTTACGGTTCACAGGTCCGTTGTTACTTATCCTTACGGTTGACAGGTCCGTTGTTACTTATCCTTACGGTTGACAGGTCCGTTGTTACTTATCCTTATGGTTGAAAGGTCCATTGTTACTTATCCTTACGGTTGACAGGTCCAGTGTTACTTATCCTTACGGTTCGAAGGTCCATTGTTACTTATCCTTACGGTTGAAAGGTCCATTGTTACTTATCCTTACGGTTGACAGATCCGTTGTTACTTATCCTTACGGTTGAAAGGGCCGTTGTTACTTATCCTTATGGTTGAAAGGTCCGTTGTTACTTATCCTTACGGTTCACAGGTCCATTGTTGTTTATCCTTACGGTTCCATTGTTACCTATCTTTTTGGTTCGCAGCCTACAGTTATGTTGTGTTTTGTATCTTCGTAACAGAACACGAAAATGTACTCCTTTCATTGGAAGATACGCACTTATGTGTAACCAGCGCATTTTTTGCGTTGTTTAGGGGCAGAACGAGCTGCCGGACGTCAAGTACTTAGCAGTGTCGGAGGAAGGCATCAAACTACTTATGAGAGATAAAATAACTGAAGACCTCGACGTCCTGAAGGAATACGAGTATGTATATGAAAACTGTTCTAAAGGTTGTGTGTTATCTCGACCCGAAGGTAGCTACCCGGTTCATTTGTCCTTCCATTTTTGCACTTATTTCCCACCCAGATACAACTGATATAAATGATAGTGTGAACTTTTTACTTTCACTGTTGATGTGATCAAATACATGTCTTCACATAGTTATGGTGACATTACGAAGATAAAGGTAACCAAGAACAAGCTGACGATAACAGTCGGTGAAGACGAGCAACGGAAAGTACATCTTAACACTGAAAGGGTTAGTGTTGCCAAATAGGAAATAGGTGATAAAGCACTGCAAAGCGACAATTACCAGCTTACGATAAACGTCAATGAGACAAATGAGTTTGTTGTGTCCAGCAGTGACCGGGCCAGACTGTGAGTTAAGATAGACTGATTTTTAGAGTGATGCGAGTTCTTTATAATTACCAGTTAGTATCTAGTATGTGATGATTTTACTTCTTCTTGTTACTTTGTTAGGCAGCAGAAGTGAAACAGCTTATCGATCCATACATGAGACAGCTTGAGAAGGTAAGGATTCTAGTCTTGTCGTTGTATGTTTTCCTGATACTAGTCACATATCGTTTCAGCATTTGATCTCATAAAGTGGACAACTGCTGGCGGCAGCACAAACAAAAATTATCACAAACAAAGCTAGATAACAGAGACCTACGATAAATGAGACCGAATATATTTATTTTAAAAAGTATTGAACGCGGTCTGATTCACTCCTCGCAAATTAATATAAATTGGCCGGCCGGACTTTTAACTTTTTGTCATTTCATCTACATTTTCTGCAGCTGCATCTAAAGTCAAGTATAAGACACATCTCTTTGTTTCGGTTACTCGCCAGTGATAACCTGTGACGTCATCACCTGTGAGCTGTGCTGGTATATATCGTCTTAAACACTTCATGATAATACACTCATTTTTAATTGAACCTTTTTTTTTCAAAAACGCGAGGATGAAAAATGCCCACAATTTAACAGCATGCTACCAGAGAGCATACTCGTGACTGAGGAAAGGCAATCGCCTAAAATGTTGTGCATGTACAACTTTGTTTTTAACTCTTGTATTTATATTATTATATTGCTTTCTTGCCTGCCAGGGTAGGGGCTGGTTAATAGAGCGTATTTATGCTACGTACGCATGGAAAGTAACAAATGTACACCCAAAACAAACGATTTGTTTAAGAAAGTTTAGAGAACATTTGAGGCTGAAATCCTTCAAAAATTTGAGAACACACACTCGCGTCTGCTGGCGTAACCGGATGAAACGACGATAAGCGCACATGTATACTAAAGAACTTGTGATTCATTATATTTGTGATATCGTCACCTGTGAGTTGTAATGGTATATATAGGTCTAACATTTTATGATAATATCACACTTGCGTCTGCCGGCGTAACCGGGTATAATAATGATAATACCCTGTGACGTCATCACCTGAGATGTATAGTAATATTTTAGATCGATGTAGCTATTTGCTCTGTAGATCGGCTGACACACCTAATAAAGCACAGGTGTTTTGTTTGTTCGAGGGTTAGAACGTATCCATTTTCTATTTTATATAGTTTTATTATAGTTTGTAATTATAAAAAGTAATTATATTTAGTATGCTTTCATTCGTACATTTAACAAATTTATCAAATTAAAGATGTGTACTACAAAGTCATTTAGTTTGGTGCAACTTTTTAATAGTGCATCTCAGTACAACCGTAAATTCGTTCTTGACAGGACTTCTTTTTTTCGAATGCCGTAAGATTGCGTCTTAAGCTTGGTTTCCATATGATCGTTTTGGATCGCTAACAATCGCTGCGGATTGCTGCATCTTTGCTACGATCGTGAACGATCATATGGAAACCAGATACCAATTTAAAAAATATCACCAGCGATCCTCGACGATCGTGAAAGACTGAATCGTTGAAGATCGCTGCGATCGCCAACGATCCAAAACGATGATCAGCGATCGCCAGCAACTGAAAAACCCAAATGGAAACGCACAAGCGATCCTCAGAGATCCAAAAACGTTTTGCGATCCAACGATCCCAAAAGATTGTCAGCGATCTTCATCGATCCAAAACATTTTCTGCGATCCAACGATCCAGCGCTCCCCAGCGATTCCCAACGATCTCCAAAGATCATATGGAAACCAGGCTTAATTGTTATGGGAGAGACCGAAAAATTATGTTTCCCAAGAAACGGTTTCAATTATTCAGTTAGCCTGGCAACAGCCGGTCAATTTGACATTAGCAACTGAACGATTGTCAATACTGAGTCTTGTACCATTTCAGAAATAACGAGATTGACACAAAATGTTAGCGGGAAACTGAATCGCTCACAGTTTCTTGGATGTACATTATCCAGGGTTCGGAAAGTCCTTGAATGTCCCTGAATTTGATTTTGTTTTCATTGACTTGAAAACTCGATCCTTGATAGTCCTTGGAATCAGCACCGTACAGTCGACAATACGTGTAAAGGTTTTATCGCAATTCACTCGTCAGGACAACTTTACCTCAGGCCAGTGTCTTTGGAAGAGTAACCCTTGAAAGTCCTTGAATGCCTAAAAGAACTTGGATGTCCTTTTATGCCTGAAAAAGTGTACGAACCATGGTTGTCAAACAAAATACAAAGAATATCTTGCATTCACTGGGAACATCGGCCACCCACACTGGAACTCCTTTAATTGTTCGTTCACTAGAAGCTCGTGACTTGGTAACCTGGTATTTTAGAACCTATTTGCAATGTGTTCCTTTTATTCTGCCGTACGTATTGCTTCCCAGTGGTAACCTTTATTTCAACAGCTAGGTGACCCTTTTCGGTTGGGACCCTAGATAAAAAGTATAAATGTGCATGTAAAAATTTCCATGTCATGAGAATAAAAATATTAAAAATTATCTTTAAAAATATGCAAACATGCGTGATAATAAAGCAATGCAACGTGGTTAAAGTCCTATCGACTGTTTATTGTCTTCTCGTTCTTTTTTAGGAAGGGAAATACGTTCGTGCCATGTACGATTACATCACCCAGGAGTCGACTTTGTTGAACTTCAAGAAAGGCGACGTAGTCAAAGTGATTGATAAACCAGATCTGGAGTTGGGTTGGCTGTTTGGCGTTTGTGCCGGTCGCACGGGTTACTTTCCAACAGAGTATGTGACCCATATCAAGGAGGTAAGATAGCGTTTTTGTTTTGGTATCTAGCTAACGTAAGATTGTTCCTCTTTTCCTTTTCTCGATGTCCAATTTTTACGTTTTTCTCCTTTCTTCCTTTTCTTCCTTCCTTCCTTCCTTGTTATTTTAATAATAATAATAATAATAATAATAATAATAATAATATTATTATTATTATTATTATTATTATTATTATTATTATTATTATTATTATAATTATTATAATTGACAGGCTTGTCATAATGAATGCTCAATAGCGCCAAGCCAGAGTCTCTCCACTGTCATCGTGGCCGCAGGTAGCTCTTCACTCGTTACTGGAATTGTACATGTGATTCGCAGCAAAGAATGAAACTTCGGGAAGTGTTGGGATCACAAGAAGCTACAAGACTGTTGATGAAAAAAGAGTCAGTCGAAAGCTATTGCTTGGATAGGAGGACTGAGTTTATCGAAGAAAAACAAATAAGAATAGAGGACGCTTCAATAAAAAACATGTTCAATAACAGTTGTGATGAACCTCTAATGAAGGTTGAAGTGCATCTGGTTTGTCCGTCTCTGATTTCCATTTTCGTAACCAACGATCGTATTCGATCTCCAGAATCATCTGAATCCTACATCTTGGAGACTTTGGAAATGTCTGCATGGATGTCCGCCACAATGGCATTTGGCACAAGACCAAGTAATTGCACGTTGTACTGTCCCATACTTCACAGCAGTCGCTTGCCCAATTGTTGATCACTTTAACACAGCAAAACAACTCGTTTGGATATCAGGTTTGTTCTTCGTGTGCTACCGTGGTCCAGTTTTGGGTTTTTATGTTTACGAGTTATTTGTTTAAAATTTTACTTATGGATTTGAAATTACAAGCAACCTCTCAGCTACTTAGCTTTGAAATTACAGTGCTAAGCGTTTGTGGGTTATCAAGTGTGTATTATTAAATAAATGTAATCAGTTTTTCCGGAAGTGGAATATTAAGACTAACTACGCTACTCGGTGGTGTTTGCGTGTTGAATCCAGCAACTTGCAGTTAATTGAATAATATTGTGTCCGCAGTAGACACATGTACCCGCTAGGGTACCTATTTTTTAAATGCAGCAGCCGAAATGGTTCAGGTTGCGGGTGTGTTTTTAAAATATACATGTATGTGATATGCGTTATTTGGTGAGGTTTTAGAATATTAGTTTTGTACCTCTGCTGTTTGTGCAAAGTCCTGTAAACTTCGTACAAAGTCATAGTAATTTTAAAAATGCTTGTAAAATGGATTGAGGTTGAGCAATGCAATTTATTATTTGTCTTGTAATTACAACAAGTAACGCGAACGGGAATGTAGGTGTGTCAACCAGTTATGCTTCGGCAGCGAGTTTGAATCTGCATTTCGACTGTCCTCCGTTCCTTTGTTCAGCTGTCGAGGATATGTTCTGTGGTTCCTTCAGGAGAACGCAAACTAACGAACGACTTGTATGAACTTGGTGGATAGACAATACAAACAAACAGTCCATTATTTCATTTTGTGTTTAGAAGTGCTTCGGTAATTCTTTGTATCTTGCGTGGCCGTACTTGGCACACAATTAGTGTCAGAGTCCAGAATAACATTAGATCGCGTCATTGTCTGCCTTCATGTATGGAGTAGAGGCAAAACAGAGATACTGAATATAGAAATAATAATTTGTTATGTGAACGCCCGTACCAGCAAAAACTTCTTTCCAATAAACGCGCTCTCTAACAAACACCCATACCAACAAAGCTTCTCTCAAATAGACGCCCCCTGTAATAGCCCCATTTAAGAACATTCCTTGGTATGGGCGTTTATTAGAGAGGGCGTTTATTGGAAATAAGCTTTTAGTATTATGGGCGTTCATTAAAAAGTGCGTTCACATATCAAATCATTATTTTTTAGTGGGGGCGTTGTGATTCTGATGATGTTATGACGATGTTCATTACAAGGACTATATGATTCTGAAATTGACTATATTGCGCTGTATAATAGACTTGACAGTGAGCTGCAAGTAGCAGTTATTAAAGTGGTTTGGGCTCAACGGACTTATGGCCAATCTAGAAATTTTCAAATTGCTTATCTTTGGAGAAACTAATGTGGACTTTTTATTTGAGATGGACGGCAAAAGGATAAGAAGAAGTAGTGACATAGATCTCCTAGGCATGAACATTAATTATAAACTTGATTTTGGCCAACATGTATCCACAATTTGTGAGAAAGCTAACAAGCAGGTACAAGTAATAAACGATTCAGGAATCTAATCCCCCAATCAACCAGGGTTCGACTGTATCATGCTTTTATAAAACCCATCTTTCAATACTGCTCAGATGTGCGGCACTTTTGCGGAATCAGAAACAGTCGAAACTGGAGCTTGTAAACAAAAGGGCACTGCGTTCTGTGCTAGGTGATGTGTCAAGCACATACCCGGAACTATTAACTAAGGCAAGTTTGAAATCCCCAGGAGACAAACTGAGGAAATACAACATGATGGTGACTGTCTATAAGTGCAGATATTAAATGGCTCCGGCCTAACTGTGCCGTTTATTCCAACCACGACCGGGACTGAGCAGGTATATCCTGAGAGGGCTGCACAAAATTAAGGTACTACTTGTCAAAACAACAACATATGGTCTGACATCATTTGGGTACTATGCCGCCACACATTGGAACCATTTGAGGGAAGAAACTAGATGTTCCGAAAGTTTGAACGGTTTTAAGAGCAATTTGAATAAATACTGAACTTAGTTTTTAAAAGCCTTTCCTTATGTTTCTAGCCTTGGTACTGATGTAAATTTTATAAATTTGTGTGTTGTTTAATTGTTTGAATAGAAATTTATTTATTTAGCTTTTTCGAAGATACTACCATGCAATCTGAGTAAAGCTATTTAAAAATCCGAAGTAAAATAAAGTCTATGTATGTATGTATGTATGTATGTATGTATGTATGTATGTGTGTGTGTGTGTGTGTATGTATGTATGTATGTATGTATGTATGAATGTAGGTCTGTCTGTCTGTCTGTCTGTATGTATCTATGTTTACCAGAGGGGGCGTTTGTTAGAGGGGAGCTTATTTGAGATGGCATTACTCGGGGTTGTTTATTTGGCGGGGCGTTTATTTGAGAGAGCGTTTACCAAATTTAGATAATCCTGATTTTTAAGTTGATCGTCCATATCGTCCATCATTCACTGTTCACCATCCATCGTCCAAGTTTTAGTACGTGCCCTAAATTGAATCTCCGTGCGGTTAGCTCGTGGAGAGCTACCAGAAGGCCCTTGAATTTATCTTTGTTTGGTATAATGCCTTCAGAATCTTCTCTTAAAGTTTGTGTCGCAACTGTGAAGCACAGGAAATAGACTGCGATGACATTTTGATGCAATAGCCATATCCAAATTTAACATTTCAGACTCAGTTCTAAACCGCAAGCGGTGTGTGGTTCCTGGAAAGTGGTGGTTTTCGACATCGTAGATGTCGTTCACAGAAAAGTGTTATAAAATAGTAAAAATATTTAGCAAACTACAAATCTCCTGCCAGATGATCTCGGTATGCGATACGGTTGTTAATGTAATGACATTTGCATAGACATTTATATAGACTCGTTTGAACCCGTTGGGTATGATGCTAGATTCCATCCTTCAACCGCCCTTTTCTTGCTTCTATATATCAGAACGCCTTTTTCCTTCGTACGATATTATTCAAACTTATACTAACACTTAGATAAATTGGAAGAAAAAGTAGAAGTTTTAAAAACGTGAAAAATCTGCTTAGTACGTTATGCGGACCTACTTCCTCCAGCATCGGAATCACTACACACTGCTACACAACCAGTCACTCAAAACACTGCAAACACACTATTTTATACGCAAGAAATAATCCTGACCGCAACCCTTACCCTAACTAACCCTCGATTGCCATTGTTAGCCCTAATGGTTCATTCCCGTTCATCATAACTAGTTTCCAGGCCTCGCTCAAGAAGGGCGGTTTGAAGAATGGAATTTAGCATCTATCGAACCGTTGTTATTGTGCTTTGTAAGTTGTCAGCGGACCACGCTTGAAGGCCTGCAGTTTGGTCAGCGGTCTGTCGAGTGTCAACCGCCATGCTGTTTTTGAATGTTTAGGATTTAGCTGAATAAAGCGTATGTTTAATAGGCAATCGTTTGTCTGTTTTCTCTACAATGAATAGTATCGCTGTTCATTTCAAATCACGTACGCGCTCGCTCCAATGTGATCGTGATATATGATATGTTTGCGTTGTATATAATATTTACAATCTTGTGTCAGAGTCCCGATTAACATTAGACCGCGTCATTGTCTGCTTTCGTGTACGGAGTTGAGGAGAAACAGAAATACTATCTATCTATCTATCTATTTATCTATCTATCTATCTATACCTATATCTATATATATAGATATATAGATATATAGACATACAGATATACAGATATATAGATATATAGATATATAGATATATAGATGTATAGATATGTATTTTTTTTTAAATTTGTGCCTCAATAAAGTATTTACAGCTTACATCATCTTACAATAGAAACAAAAACGGTTTGATTTTAACGGATGAAGTAACTAATCAAGAAATAATGAGGTTTTTTGTTCTAGATATGACTTTATAAACATAAATAACCGAATTAAATCCAAAAATTAAAAAGGGAATAAAAAAGAAAAGAAAAAAAGAAAAAAACCAAGATACCTTAATAGGAATAATAGTGAAAATAATTGTTTTTGAGCTTGATTACAGTATTTTTACATTTGCAGCCAAGACACAAGATTGTCCCATTTGAAATAAAAGGGTTCTATATAGATATGTATTGGTAAAATAAGAAACTTAATTGTTAAAAAATGCCCCTATTTTCAAAGTTTTTACAACTACAAACAACAGTGGTCAGGTGATTTACGTGGCAGCAATATTGTCTACGGAAAAGTGAGATATAACAGTGCTCCTTAAACAATTTATTACAAGAGCTTTAAATGAAAGCTAGGTTCTGGCAGATCTTATAGGTTCGAAAAGAACATTCCATGAGCTAGTAATACGGTTAAAAGCTGTTATTGTAGGATTACGTAGGAACCTTTTTAATAGCATTCTTTCTTGTGTCGGAGATGGCCGCAACAGGTCAAGAAACTGCAGCATGCAGAAGGATTTGTTGGTCTTTTTATGTTCTATCTTTACCTTATTTTACGTCAGCCAAGAGCCCAATGTTCCAATGCACAGTCACAGGTTTTGTAGTTTCAAGTTCCCCTCCCCTCAAATGTGCTAGAATCATTTCAGATCCCTCTTTTTCAATAGCAAAAAATTCGGGTCCCCCTTCAAGTCACCCATCCCCCTCCCATAACAATTTTGTAAATCTGACCTTTAAGAAGGCTAAACAAAAACCCTCATGTCAAATATTTTGTAATTGGAAGACTTCGTTGATAAATTGTGGAAACGTTGCTAAATGAAATGCTCAAAAGTTGCGAGAAATTTTATAAGGTTGCTTGTCAAAATGAGCCATTTAATTAAGAGTGTACTCAGCTAGACAAGTGAATCTCAAAAGATTAGTCCAGCAGGACGTGTGTATCGGCAAGTGTTGTGGACAAGTCACGGAATATTGTAAGTTTACAGTATTCGCTGTGTGGAATTAAATTTATCTGTTCTGTTACCGTCAAGCATGCGTTCAGTCACACAGTGAAATTTGTTGAGCTTAACAACCAGGTAGTTTTATCAACTATGCTTATACTATCTTTGATTTGTTACAACGGCCAACACTTTACAATGCTCTGCTGTTACAATTTTGAGTCATATCTTCTATTCTATGGAGAAACCAGGCAAGCCATGTTATCCCTGATGACACCTAGCGTCCATTATAACATCATCGTCTGTCAACACTGAATTAGGAAAACGAAAGCACGCTTGAATTCTACACTGCTCAGTACCCTAACTCTTAGGTGAGTCAATTTAATTTTTGAAGTTTGTCTAACGTTTGAGAAACAGTCCACCGATAACAACAAGATTTACTTTTAAAATATATGACCAGTAAAGATTAGTTTCAAGTCAAAAACTTGCTTACGGTCTTTGGAGTCTATTTTTTATATATTTTTATCCAAAAATAAAATACTTTAGCATTCATTAAGAAAACATTTTTTCTGCTATTTTTTAGTTACCCAGGCCTTTAACAAATGTCGCAGTAATAGCCCACACTTTTACATAACTTCGATAGGCATTGGACGTTTGATATGGTTGGCATTTGTTATAGATGCTTACGAGTTCTCGTATCCATGATCCTTTGACGGCGGGCAACATGTATCCTTTCGTGGTGAGACTGGGTTTCCTGTCAACGTGTCAGCAATGTTACTGGAAAGCTGTGCTGTAGAACATTCTTCACTGTCTGGTGTTGACGATATCGTTGTTTCTTTGCTCATGTCCTCGTATTGTGCCATAACTTTCGGTGGTTCTGGTAGTTTTCCCAATATGCTTGGCGGGCCCATAGACTCGTAGATGGGAACAATCAAATCAAGTGGTAGGTTTGATCGTACGGCACTTGGGATTTCTTCGTCATTGTTGCTGCCATTCTGAAAATTGCGACTCGTGAATACAGCAGATGAAGAGTGATCGACTTTGAACGGCCTCTTTCGCTTGCACTTGTAATAGACAGTGATTAAAACAACGGCAAGGATACAACAGACCAATCCGGAGACAATTCCTATTACGACAATGGGAACATCCCCTCCCTCTTCTTGTTGCTCTACCTCTCTTTCTTGTTGAACTGGCACTGCAACAAACAATAAAAAAGTAGGAATTTTCTACAAGTAACGAAACTAAGCAATGCGAGTTTTGTTTTGACCAACTCTGCGAGTCCACTTGACTAATCACAAATTAGTTATAGTAAAACAATATTTTTCCGTTTTTGTTTGACTTGGAATAATTAGCAGCATTGAATTGTGTAACATGAGTGAAAAGATCAGATCAGAGCCACTTTGAGAGTCCAGGTTAATGAGAAATTAAACTAAAGTTACATGTGTGTTAATCGTCTATGCACAGCAGTACACAACCGTGTGCGTGGAGAGCAACTAATATTTTAACCAGGTTTAAACATGAATACAAATACCTTGCTTAGCACACTTTTTCTTTTTTAAATGAGAACTCATACACTGTACATTTTTAACATCAAGTTTTTACTCAAATTGCTTCAAAAATATTTGTCTCAGGCCTCTTTTACTTGGAAAAAACGTTTGAATAAATAAGATTTTGCAGAAATTCACCATGAATTCTTGTGTAAAATCATTCTCTAGATAGTTTTCCATCTCATACATAAATCACGCCCGCGGTTTATGTAAAGAGGCACACAAAAATGTGTGCTCCCGTTCTCGTTTCTTTGACCATAGTCGCTTTGAAATCTCAGTCTGGCACGAAAAATGTGCAGTGGCCTTCTAAGACATCTACTCTGTGGATGTAACATCAGCAACTAAAATTTAAAATAGTTCTTTGGACTAAAAACTGAATAATATTTTGCATCCTTCAAATACTAGCACGAGTTTGAATAGAATGCTCCTTTCCTCATCAAGAAAATCGTAAAGACCTCGTTTCAATGTACGTATCGGTTGTGGATCTGTGGATGGGAATTTACGGCAGACTTTGCAAGAAACATCAGGGTGGTAAAGGGAGGTCCGAGATAACGGATCACGGTAAAATTTTGAGCTTCATAACGGATCACGTTAATATTTTGAGCTTCATAACGGATCACGATAAAAGGAGCCATATACAGAATTAAACACATTATATGATATATAGGTGCTGTTACTTAACAGACCGTTTGTAGTAATTTTCTGGAAAAAATCTGTCTTTTTTTGTTTTTGGAGCACCGGGAAAAGTTTTGTGCAGAATAGAGAAAATCTAAATCGAGAAATATTGAATTTTGCCGGGCTTCTTCGTTTCTGGTCTTTGGTTGCATGTTGTAACTGATCACTATCTGTAAACAGGCCCGGCGGAAGCAGTTCAGAGTTGGTCCGGCTAAAATAGGTTAGAGCGCAGAAGGCCTAAGTACACGAAGGGGGTCCGGGGGCATGCTCCCCCGGGAAGTTTTGAAATTTAGCTTCTCTAAAATGCACATTTTGCGCATTCTCAGAGAGAATTAACCAAAAATGAACCAAAACTTACGGTGAAAATTGTATGTATTTTATAATAGCAACAAATTGACATTTATTTTAGTACAGTAATGAATATATTCAAGTAATTGGTTTTAATTTCAAACGCAAGTTGCAATTCTTATGCTTTCTGTCGCTCAGGAAATATGAGTGTTGCTATCCCAAGTGCGTAGGTTGAATGGCGCTGCAGCAATTTTGTCGCTATAGGCCTGTTAGAAAATGTCGCCTTATTACTGGAAACAGTTATGATAATAAAAAGTTCAAAAGTTGGTCCGGCCATGGCCGAACCAACTGAACCGGTTCCGCCAGGCCTGGTAAAATATTTTAATTACAGTGTTCAGCTAAACTGAAAACTTAAACAAGGCAAAAGCAATGTAGCCTGCGATGCAGACTCTAGGTCCCAATTCCAATTGTTTGTGCTCGGGCTAAATTTAATTCTAAAGACCGTAACTAGGCGTAGTCTAAAGTAATGATGCTGACTGCACAGGAACCAATGTAATACAAGAACCAGATGGTGGGCGTTCTTTTCCAAAAACATCTGAAAATCTAGGTTCTTGTCGCTTTTGGGCCGAGTTTCAAAGTGTCTGCATGGCGATTGGCGGTACGCTGAAATCAGATGAGCGTTGATCTTTTGTTCGGATTACTTTTACATGCTTTACTTCTTCGTTATACTCACTCAGTTTATTCACGAAAAAGAACCACAAATATAATATCATACTGTTTTGTCCTGTCAATACAACACAATTAAAGAATGTGCTTTGACTTTGAAAAGCATATTTTTTGTCACACGATATCAATTTGAACTGTCGCACGGTGAGTACGAGTCTGCAAAGTGTCAAAAGGACTCTATGAGCATTTGAAATAGTTGGATAAAGTTTATCTAGAAAGCTTAATCGGGGAGAAGAGCAAGCCTTACCATGCAGGCCCGTAGCCAGGTGCCTTCCCCCATAACCTGACCAAAGTAAAGTTGGAATGATAGGCCATGTAAGTTCCGAAGACGCGAGGGTTTTAGCGGGATCCGGGGGCATGCTCCCCTTGAAAAATTTTGAAATTTGAGGTCCTCAAACTGCTGGAAATGCATTGAAATTGTCAATCCTGCTATCACCACATTTATTTTGTATCATTTTAAATCTTTTACGATCCCATCAGGCAGACCTTTTTGGTTCCTAGAGGGTGCGTGTGCACCCCGCACCCCCTGCCTACGGGCCTGTCATGCTCTCTTTTTCTACGGAGACACAGTGGCTCTTCCCTCACATGCCAACACTAAAATTCTATCTTAATTGTGTGGCAACTACCCCCGCTGCCCACCCCCCAGCTAGGTGAGGCAATATTCCAAGAACAAAAATGGCATATCGAAGTATATTTTTGTGGAATATATGGCCACGGGACATGGAAGCCGAGGGGATGTGTTTCAGCCATAAGGGAGCAGAAGTTGAAGT
>JAOEJI010472944.1:0-16323 GCA_025448255.1 Umimayanthus chanpuru
CCAAAACATCTGGAGATCTCAAGAAAATTGCGACGCGGCTGTAAGTCATCAGTTCAGCCTTGCAATAAAAAAAAATCAAGAAGATGAAGAGTGGGTTTTTTTTGTTATTTTTTAATTTTTTATGATGATCCTGTAAGCAGCACAAGACTATGACAGCTTAAATTGGTTTATTCTCTTCCCTTCTTTGTCAGCGCCAAATCTTGATACAGGGTTCGTACGGGCCCTGGAAATCCTGGAAAACCCTGGAAAATTTTTGAGGACCTGGAAACCCCTGGAAAAGCCCTGGAATTTTTTTTTATTAAGCCCTGGAAAATCTCACAGAAATTTATTGAAAAAATAAATTCGCGAAATTGTGCATTTTGTTGATTTCATTACAAGTAACAATCGAGATTGTAGTTTTTCGTGTCATTTCAGAACTTCATTTTGTGTTAGAAACCACTACTTAGTATTGAAACGATATATTTGGAGCACATTGTTGCTTTACAGGGATTACATTAACTATTAAGTGTTATTTTAAACAATTCATTGTGAACGTTATTTTCATTCTGGGCTTCCAACAGCCCTGGAAAAGTCCTGGAAAAAACGGTAAAACAGCCCTGGAAAGCCCTGGATTTTTGAATTTCTGAAGATGTACGAACCCTAGCCTGTTACATGTAACTAAATGACTGATTGCAATTTGAATTTCAAAACACTTACCACATATTCATCGTCCGCAGGCTAGGCAAACGCAAATTTATGCTCGTTCCAGGTCTCTGAAAGCAATTTGATGTTGCTTGGCCATATAAAATTGATCAATCAGGTTTCAGCTTTTAAGCATGAAGAAGACTGCTTCGTTGCTGTTTTACTACAGTGAAAGAGGCGATTTCAACTGCAGATAGAAAGAAAACCACAAAATTCGTTTGCTATTTTCCGCAGTAGCATTTTTTTGTTTCAGCTTCAAGTTCAACACTACAGCTTACAAACACACAAAAAACTATCAAGCGACGAAAGTTGTTTGTTTAATGGTGTACTTACGCGCGCGAAAGAGTTTGTAAGATAATATTCTTGCCTTTGTTCAATTTGCAAAAAGTCTTTATTCACAAGTTTGATATAAAAGATATATTTTTTTCATGTTCAGTTAGCAAAACAGAAGTTTACAGTCTATATTTCACTAGTTTGGTGTATGCTAAAACAATTACTAAGTACTCTTAGTGTTGGTGCTTAGATGGTTAGATATGGACATTCGGAACGCTGTGTTTACGGCTCGTTGAGTATCCACCAGTAGTTGCCTCCACTCCGGGCAATTAACAAGTATGATCTGAAATTGAGGTGAATAGTGGCAGAATATTCTAATTTAAGCCACTGTCTACCGAGATTGAAGAGAATAATGGTATCAGAATATACAAACTCGGTGATGACACAACACACTCAAGAAAAATAAACAAATGTAAGATTTCCTCCTTTCACTACCGCAAAACGGGACTTTACGCCAGCCTTTGTTTCACTCCGCAAGTTATCCACCTCGATCCGGAGAGGTGGACATTGTCCATTAGCCAGAGATAGCGAACCAATCAGATTGCTTTAAATACCAACGTTACAGAGTTTGTGTATGCCAATAATTATCACTGTTATCACCTACTGATTATTTACCAACAAGGCACAGTCGAAGTTGCCTATGGAAGTGGGTAAGCTCCACTTATGACTCAAATACTGAGTGTAAACTGAAAAGTATGTCTGGTGCTAAATTTCTTGCGTGTTCCGCCATAGTTCCCACTCGCACGGTGAGAAGTGTTGTTCGTCGAGCCACGCCCACTCTGGTGGCGAAGTTCCCGTCACGTGTGCTGACCCAGCCTCTCCCGCCCGCAAGTTACACGAGTATCTACGCTGGGTAAGGAGACTGAGAACGTGAAGTCGTGCAATCTGTTTTGTGTTGTTTAGAAATTTATGCCTTATCACAGCGACCGAGACCGAGTTGTTGAGCTTTGGGCTGAAGGGGCTAAAGGCGGCTTTCTGGACGTATTTACGTTCAACACTAACGTAGGGCATTCTACGTTGTGCATGTGGATGTGTAATTGAAGAGCGGCTTTTTACCGCATGAATAACACTAGAAACAAATTAGAACTCTACCGGCAGCATAGGAGAGACTTAACCAAGATACTGAGCGGGTCGCACACAAACACTCAAAACAGGCGCTAAGACCGTAACTACCGTGACCAGACCGTGACCAGACCGAGACTACGGTGACCAGACCGTGACGCGGATAACAAACGGCGCTAAGACCGTAACTACCGTGGCCAGACCGTGACTACCGTGACCAGACCGTGACGCGGATAACAAACGGCGCTAAGACCGTAACTACCGTGGCCAGACCGTGACTACCGTGACCAGACCGTGACGCGGATAACAAACGGCGCTAAGACCGTAACTACCGTGACCAGACTGTGACCAGACCGTGATGCGGATACCAAATGGCGCTAACGCCTGCACTAACACTATAAATACGAACTGTGTGACCAAACTAACATTGACTCTGATGATGACTTCCAAACAGGTTTGTCGAAACGTCAGCCACAACCAACAACAGTCCTTCTCACGACTACACCGGAACATTGAACACTTCATCTTTTGAAGACATGTAGAAAATGACTGATGGTCATTTTATGGGTTCAAAAGTTGTGAAACTACAAACCAGCTACAAACGCTCATCGCTCACATGGCCATAAAAAGTTTGGAAAGTATTAGAATTTACTGAAAATACCGTTCCAGCTAAAGGTCATGGAAAAGTCATGGAAGTTAGGAAAATGAATTTTAGTCATAGAAAAGCTATAGAATTTCAAATGCGCTATCTGATTTTCCTGTAACAAATTAGGATATCAAAACTGTAAGGCAGTTGCCAGAAAAAGAAAATCAGACTGAAAAGAGCCGGAAACCCGATTGAAATTACAGTTTTCGTGGTCTCAAGTTGTTGATCATCGCGAAAAATCTTAAATTTAGTAAACTTCTAACTGAATTATTTCCAATGTAACAAAAATTACGTGGTAACCAAGTTTAAAATCAAATTGGGCCAATTTTCTCCGGAAAGACGTCAGGGCTTATATCCGGGGAACTTAAGCTTGTTACTGAGTCTTTTTTTGTTCGAGAAAGGTACTTAACCTTAAATTGTCATTTCTGTTTGAAGTTGTGCAGTGCTGTACAACGTCTTTGCAAAAAATCAGTTTCAACTATTAAATCAAGATTTTTACAACTTTTGAACCCATAATTTCCAACTGTCTTGAAAAGATGAAGTGTTCAGAGTTAAACACCAACATTCAATGTCGACAATGAAAAGAAAACATTGTTTTTTTTAAAAAAAAATCGAAGATCAGTTCGTTAAGTTATAATTTTTAGCTTAAATTTAAAAACTAACAATTTACTCATTGTACCTTTGTATCAGGGCCTATGACGGATATCAAGAACGATATGATCAGGTAGAAACTGAATTCATTGCTGCTACTTTTTCAGTGTTAGATAATCGCGACCTTTAGATTTGACTACAAATTCGAGTTTGACAACAAGTACGACTTCTTAGCTTTTGAACTCGTAATGTTGACTGCGATATGTTCAGCAATTGTCGTGGTAAACAGGAGGACAGCCACGAGATATGACCCGACAACGACTTTGCGAACTGCTGTCAAGAATTTGGTTGTACCAAAAAGTCGTACTCGTAGTCAAATCCAAAGGTCGCTATTATGTACTTCAGTGTTAACTGAGTGGGAGGGCCTGACGGGAAAATATTTGGCTCAAGGTCATGCAGCTCATATGACTAAGATTAATACAACTCAACCTGTCTCGCCTGACAAGAAGTGTTTTGTCAGATAACCATATGATCAGATGGCCATCTTTCTATAAATAAATATTTGTTTTTACAAATAGAAGACAAAATTCATATCTCCGCTAGTTTGACGTTTCACCTGTGCCTTAAAGTGAGAGTTGTCCTAAACATAGTTGATAGAACTAACTGGTTGTGAAGCTCAACAAATCTCAAAGGGAGTGAACAAAGCTGTGTTGTTCTACATATTGAACGAACCTTGACCCAGGGACCGCGGAGGGGGAGGGGCTGGTAGTGCTATAGCCCTACCACTTTTTTGAAAATTATAAAGAGTTACTAAGGAAAAAGTGTTTTTAGCCCCACCACTTTGAGTCACTTGTCAGCCCCACCACTTTCAAAGTAGCTCCGCGGTCCCTGTGACCACGTGTGAGCCCAAATGTTTCTGTCGTTTCTACTGGTTATTTGTTCATTTGCATTTCAAATACCAATAATTTTGTGTTTCTACACAGTCAAAGCCAACAAACAAACAAAATAGAGAATCAAAACATATAACAAAGAAACTGGCGATTTTCACAACCAGTCTCGCTTTGTCAACTATGTTCTGTAGTATGTGGGAGTATACTGGGAATAAGTAATGTATCACATACACAGTTTCATCCGCTTTGTGACTAACCCCTGTCCTGTCAAAGTCGATTTTGCAAAAACTAAAACTTTTGAACTAGTTGAAACCCCACAAATGACCATTCGTTTGTCGTGTCGGAAGAGTAGATATGATTGATAGTGCCAGCAAACAGTTTCACAGAAACCAAAGATTGCGAACGTCATAAAACTGAAAACTTTCAGTTAACAGAACATTTAGTGTGAAAAAATGTCAACGTAAGACTTAATAGTGAAAATTTGTGTTTCCTTAGCGATACACAAGGGCAGTGGCGACATATACTGGGTAAGTGAATTAAGAATTACTGAATTCAGAAAAGTTAATACTAAACTGAACATTCTACACAGATACAAAATAGAAGGCCGGCTTGTTTCAACTTCAGAAACGTAGCCTTGCAATTGAAATCGAAAAGTTTAGATGCAACATGGAATACTTTTATGGTCACTTTTTGGCTTTTAGCTAAAGGCCCTGTTATACAGTCTGCAATTTTGAGGTGTTAAGGCGTGTAACATTACAGTACTGATTAATTTGGTCGTTTCAGGGTGTGTGTTGCATGCAGTAACGGTTCGTGCAACTTGTTTTATCCTTGCTGGATGAGTTACACAAAAAACTGCTGTAGCAGACTGGTTTTAAATTTGTTCGACTTTCGGCAGTCATTCTCACAATGGTTAATTTTGTCGTTTGCAATTTTACGCTGCATTTATTATTGAATGCAATGCCACGCTACATTTAGTGGTTCGTGCACCTTGTCTCGCCGCAACACTACTAAGGTTTCGTTCTTAGACAAGTTGCGTAAAAACTTGCGGCGCGTTACAAGTCCCCAATGCGCATTAATTAACAGTTGACCTGTCGTGTGTTTATTTCGTGGTTTAATAATTGTGTGTGTTTCTTTCTGCAGCTACGAGGTGTCACCATATGGAGGAGGCTACGCAACGGTATGGGGAACTTTGGAGTCTAGTTCAAAATATATGTAAATTAAATTAAATGTGGCTAAACAAAACCTGGAGATTACCACTGTGTAGAAAACGTTTGGTTTCTTTAAAATTACAACTCATCGTTTTAACTACTGTTATTGTTTTGACAGTTTTAATATATTGTCATGTTATTCTAATAGTTTTAATGTTGTTTTCCGCTCGACAGGCGGCGGCGTACCCAGCTCTACCCACATACAGAACTGCAGCAGCCGCACCACCGCCTCTGCCAACTTATGCCACTTCTTACAGATATGCACCGTACTAAGGACCCGTCAAACGGATCCAACATGTTGGGCCAACACCATCCAACACTGGACACAACATTTTGGATACGTCTAAACACTTTGTTGTTGGTTCAGCCTTCTCCACCAACACCGTCGAAAACTTTTGGTCCTACACAGTTGGACGATGTTGGATCCTTTTGAATGGGCCTTAACGTTTATATAGTAAATATATATATATAAATAGACATAATTTGCCATCATTTGATATCATTGGATATCACTAAACACCGTTAACTGAGATTAGAGTTGGTCTATGCTTCAACAAGAAACTGGCTGACAAATATCAAAGTCGCTCTTTATAGAGAGATGTTTTTAGCTAACGTTCTCCGGAACTGGGTGAAACAGGCAGGGAAATACCAGAATGTTGAAGCCCGTGGCCATGTATATGAGAGTCAATACACTGCTGATATTTGGCGACTGTCAATGGACCGGTTTTTCTGTCCACTGGTCCAGTGTCGTTTCAGACGTAGCTGCAACTTATTTTCTACAACACATTGGGAAAACAGTGGGAGTACTCCACTATAAGTGGATTTTAAAAAGTATTAAAAGTTTTTGTTACCATTAGATATATTTTCTTTGTTTCACCGGAAACTTATAATTATTTGACCAAAATATCTGACTATCAGATAAATTATACTTTGTTTCATGGAAACCTGAAACTAGTTTAGCCAAAGTAATTTTAAATTATAAAATTTTCCTTTTTGATTGTTTATAAAATTATAAAAATTATTTTAATAATTAATTAAATATATTGTTTTTGATTTTATAACCGATTTTTTACTGAGCCTCAGCATTAAGAAGCAAATGTGCACCGTTATGACCCATAAATGTAACGCCAACCCCATGTGTTACATTTGATACAAATCAACCATAAATGTAAGCAGTTGATCCTCTACAACACAGATGTACTACAGAGTTAACGTTAAATGTAGTTACAGTGGTCCAGCGAGGTCCGCTCAATCTGTAAGATCTCGTGTTGCAAGCCAGGGGGTCGCGGGTTTGATTCCTTTTCGTGTCACCTTACTTTGCTAGTCCGTTTGGGGGGAGGGTTACTCCCCCACATAAGGTCTAAAGGTTTATGCAGTGCCAAAGGGTGTGGTTTTGGAGCTGTTTTGGTGTGAAATCGAGTATAGTTTAAATACTTTGGCCTGAAACTGTGGATCGTTTTTGGACAAACTGTAAGGATGTGGCGCAAAATGGACGTTTTCTAATCTGTTTTAATCGGTCAGGTCTGATATTAGATATCAACATTCACATAATTGGTCTGAAATTATATAGGGCGCTGCACGACCTACCAAATAACGTGAGGAGGCCCCCCTGGACCACCCCTCCGTGGGCTTGGTGTGTCAAGCCATGGGTTCCGTCTTGTGCGTTTTTTGTTTAATGTCCTTGGGGTTGATTGCGTTAAGTCAGGTTATTACGTTTATGATTTAAAATTATCAGTATTACATCCGTGGCGAGTCGAGTATTACATATACGGTTGATTTGTACTACATTTATGTGATTACTATTTCACAACTGGTTGGGATTGGCAGAGCTGAATGGCTCGAGGTAGAAGCTAGAAACTCGGAGTGTCCCAGACTAGAAGGGGTGTACCATTTGATTTTTGAGGGGGGTGGGATGTTTGGAAGAAGTTGTAAGTGCAAGAATTTTTTCCCCACTGATAAACAAAACACGTATTTTTTTTTCCACTCGAAAAGCGAGCATGATTTTTTTTTTTTTTGCCTTAGGGTACTGTAGGAACGTTTTTCAAAATCTTCCCACCCCACCCCTCTGAGAAGTTAAATGGCGCGTCCCTAAGGTCGTTTGGAGGAGACACCATTCATAGCAGGAAGAGTTGTTTTTTTCAAAACCGAGTTGTCGCACGTATTTCGAAGAATGCTCTGCAAATGGTGCCTAGTTCCTCACCTGTTTGATGAGCAAAACGTATCAGCGGCATGACATTCAGATCTGTGGTCATGATTACATTATCGGGTTTATGGTTAGAATTACACTTAGGAGTGATATACTTCCAAGAAAACACCTCGTTTCAACCTTTTTTCCTTATAGTTTTTTAGATTTTGTCAGTGCCTTAGGGTCAAACGCGCAAGCATCGGTCAGCGGTTCATTCCATGCGGGGGATATGGTATTGGGGAAGGAGGAGTGAGGAACTCAGAGGGATTGACTTTTCGACATCATATTGGCAGTTTTTCTATCGTACACGTAGTTCAAGCCTTCATAGTCCATTAGTCAGTCCCAGTTGGTCTGCCCTACCCCTCCTCCCGTTAAACCAGTAGCTGAATCCGATAACAGCAGTGAGTTATTTTAGAAAGGATATATTTGGCTGGTGCCAATGAACTGAATCTGTCAAGCTTTAATCCAGGATGAAGCTTTACTTGCCTAAATACTAGCTCACCGCTTGGGCTGCCTGTGGCTGGCCTTTTAGTGCACATAACACGCAAATAGTGCAGTAGGACTCGCACATACTCCTGGAATCAGCGATTTGCTCAATGTAGAACTCTTATTCATGACTTTCTACAGTGCAATGTTCTTAAAATTTTATTGTAAATTTTATATTCTAGAAAAAAATCTGTAAAACGTTTTGTTTTTCTGCTTTGAAGTGCCACGAAACAAGATTCTAGAAGAATTAATTGTCGCACAGAAACATTGAAAACATCTGGAATATGATCATCTCTCAGCAATACGAACCGTTTAGTCTGTTGCAGTTGGTTGTCGGGGTAATTGGGATCGGAAGGAGTGATCGGTTCATCTTGCAGTTCATTAGTTTAAGGTTTGCCCAATTCAATCGAAGAACTAGAAAATAACTCGCTGTAGTTTAAGATTAACAATTAAACTCATATCGAAAGTCGTTTAGAATAACTTGTACTCTTGCTAGCACTCACGGGAACTGGATTTTAGATGACAATCTCTTCCGACCGAGAGTTTTCACCGTGTATATCTAATGACGCCCGCAAAGGATGACGGACTCTCGATCCGGGTGTTTAGCCACCACCGGAACACCGAGTTTCTTTTATTAGTCTCGGTAACACTAGTGGAATCTAAACCGAATAACTATTGTATAGTAAAGTAGCGAGAAACTTTTTGCAAAACAAAAACATGTTTTTATATTGTTCAAAACTGTAGATTTTACAGTATTTTAATAGATGTCTTATAAACTACACGGTTTTAAAAGAAGAACGTTTGGAAAAATCGGACTGCGTGCTTTCAGAAGTGATTTAAAAAAAGCATTACTTAACTGGTTAGCACAACCTTTTAAAATGGTTAACGTGGTATTAGAACTATCTGGGGAATTTGTTTCTTGGCCAATCACAAATCGGCCAAGATCCAAACAGCGGACCATGCCATCATTTGATTGGCCGTTGTGCAACGTTACCTGATTGGCTGAGGAACGATAAACTTCAGTTGATAAAAAACAGAAAGGAATTTTCAGTATGTGCGACCTGGGATTATTTGCTCGGAATCTAAGATTACTACTGGATAAAATGTCAAGGGATTCGGGAAAACTAGAAGCAAGTTTTCATTACAAAGTTATTACAAACATGGTTTTAGTATGTGAGGAGGAATAGGATTGGAAAAAGGTAAGAAAAATTCATCACTCCAGAAATGAAAACTGACTTGGCACCAACACCCAAGCATGGCCCAAAATGCAATGCGGCAAATGCTAATTCGGCTTGACAGAACATCAGTCTGAACAAGTTGCGACGTGATAACTGCTTGCACTGTATCTTGACGAGACAAATGACACGTTTATTAATGGTTGTATCTTAACGGCCGGAGTTAAGTTGACACTGGTTAAAAAGTCAGATGTATCACTGAAAACTCCGTTTCGCTCTCGACAGTTTAACCACAGCTGATAGAACTGATTGCGAAGCTCAACAGACTTCAAAAAGAGTGTTCAAAGCTGCTTTTTCTTTGGTTGAACTAACCGTGACCCTGCGCATATGTTTTGTTCAATGTGTTAGACAAAATGTTTTTACTGGTTAGTTGTTCATATGCAATTGAATTGCGTTTCGTGCAGGGTCAAGGCCAACGAACAAAAGACATAGAGAACAAAAACATATAACAAGGAAACTGGCCGAGTTTCATAACCAGTCCGTTTTATTAACAATGGTTTAAATGAATCAAAATTTGTTTGCAAGAGTAAAAGAACGGGTAAAAAGTACAGTAGTTAAAAATTCTTAAGAAAGACGGTTTGTTAAAAGTTCAAAGTTCTTCAGATTCTTATCAACGAATTGAAAGTATTTGCATGGCGGCCCTCGATTGTTATTGTGTCCTTGTTCTTGAGGAGCGAGATGTCAGCCAAGACGTATTGTATCACAGCCGGTGCATTTGATTTTACAGTCGACTCCCGATAACTCGAACCTTCAGGGGAAATAGAAAAAGTTTCTAGTTACCGAAATTTCGAGTTATAGAGGGTAAAATTATATAGAAAATGACCTCGAGGGAAATGAAAATTACTTCGAGTTAGCGGGAGGTTCGAGTTAGCGAGGGAGTCAACTGTATTTACAGTCTCTCGTGCTCACATTTGTCTGTCTTTTGGTCTCTTGTTTACATTTTATTTTTACTGCGAAGTTAATCATTCAAGTAGCATCGGTTTCGGGAATTATTACAAAGGGCAGGGCCAGTTTTCATTTCTGGAGCTATTAGTTGTTTTGGAATTCACCAGTGATTCTTGTAACAAAAAGCGTGTGTATGCCCTAATATGGATATTCGGATAGTCTGTGAAACCAGTCGCATGAGAATTTATCAATTTTAAAAAACATTCGCGACAAACCTTGACTGGGTTGCTTAAGACGTAGGTGCACTCTGTGAAATCAGTTTATTTTTGAGACAGAAGTTATGTGTTGTATGATTGATTCATTTTATCTGGGTAACAAAAACAGTGTTCTTTGAAATGTATTTTGGAGGTTTAACAGTAAAGCGGTTACTTGTATCCCAGACTCTTGGTACTGATTAGAATTTAAGCCGCAAACTAAATAAAGGGTAGTGTATAAAATAGATTTTCTTTGTAGAAGTACAAATGTTATTACTGAATAGAAACTATCCATTTCAAGTGTAAATAGGAAAAAAATTCCAATTTATGTGTTTTGAAGTAAATAAATCAAGAATTTCTGCAAAGTTGTTGCTGTTGCCTAATTTGAAAATATTAAAAACAACTATTAAAAAATGACGAGTGGCCAACATCTACAAGCTAAAGGAAATATGGTGCCGTCCAAAATGAAAGTTCATTCTTGCTCTTTTTTTAATTTACTGAGGTGTTGTAAGTAATCAAAAGTTGTAGAAGGGGAAAGGGGCTGTTTGTTCCCTTTTGTTCTGTTCGAACACACATAATTTTTAAAAAAAAGTTAATGCTGCAGCTATTATGAAATTCGGGCGCTGATGAGAAACCGGGAATTTATTTTGTTTGGCCTTGAATAGAAAAGTTTGTAACCCGTGAAACAGGATCATTATATCACCAGCAAAATGACCAGTAATTATTTCAGCTGTGGCAATTCACCAGCGCCAGTTGTTCAAAGCCCGATTAGTACTAGTCCTGGATTAATCGGGCTTTGAACAACCGGGCCCAGAAATCTACGTTCGCATCTTACTAAGTCGTGACTTATGCCGTACTTAGCCAGATTCCCTGTCGTCTTCGTTTTTCTCTGACCGGGTTACAGCTTAGAAGACTGAGGCGAGCTACCGGTGACAAAATGAAAGGGGAAAAGAAAAGTCCCTTTTCCCCAGTCTCCCACACAATCCTTTGCGTGGGAAAAGGGCGCCTAGGGACCTGGCTATGCTATACTTAAAGGTTTTTAACTGTTCTTATCTAAAACGCGTTTCACCTTGGACGTGAAACTGCTCGAATTAACGGGTCAGATTGCGTCCAACGCAAGTCGCGCTTGGCTTGGTCACGTCTTATTTTCTTTTGTGTAAATGGCCTTAATTGACTGCACCAAAGAAAGGTAGTTGTACATGTTACCACAATGCCTTGCAAACCTAACACAGCCAGTAGGCATACAGAAGGCCATACCCCTTTGAGATATTAAACCCTGCACAGTATCAACACTATGTACGTTTGGTTTGCAGTTTTTATAACTTTTCTGTGCGTTTTACGAGCATTTTTAGGGCTTTCGTGTGCTAAGAATTTTGGGTGAACGCACCAGTCGCCATTTTTTTCCAACCTCGATCCCAGGGCTTTTCCCTAATCAGCTCAGTGGGAGGGAGCGGGAAAAGCCCTGGGATCGAGGTTGCATTTTTTTAGCTACCCGCAACGGTCAATTGCAATTTTACTATCACCACCAGTCGTTTAACAAGAGGAGTGAGTGTGGTTTAAACGCAGTTTCTGTTGCATTTTCTGCGCGAAGTCGACCTAGGCAGCTTGATGACCCTGGGCAGGTTCCATTTTCCATCAAGAATTAACTTTTTCAGTGAAAAACAAAGATGAAACAAGTTTAAATTAATACCCCAAGCCATGCATATGAGTCATATGAACATATATGACATGCGTGGAAATTTTCGGAGTCAACTTACACCCACGATTATCAATTGTAATGAGATTCGCAAAAGGAAAGAACAAAGTTTCACTTTAAACTCGGGACCTTTACAGCTAACCACAGATCCCTACTTTCCCCACAGATCCTCAGCTTGTTGACAGAAGACTAACAGTCAAAATGTCAGCTTTGCATTCAACCTTTCGGCGAAAAGCATATCAAATCAACCCTTTTTGCTCAAATCACATATTTAGCCAACTCGACAACGAGGAAGAAAGATACCACTGAGTTCTTTTTTTTTCAAACCCACAGTCTTTCAATCTTTCAGTGTAATCTATTCCCCCTCTGAGTACCAAAGATAATATCGATGTTAGGGAAACCCAGTCTCCTTGTACAGTTTCTAACAAGCCTGCACTGAGATAAAGGTATCATATGACGTACAGACGG
This sequence comes from Umimayanthus chanpuru, assembly GCA_025448255.1. Taxonomy (NCBI): domain Eukaryota; kingdom Metazoa; phylum Cnidaria; class Anthozoa; order Zoantharia; family Parazoanthidae; genus Umimayanthus; species Umimayanthus chanpuru. Next base: position 12,621 of record JAOEJI010472944.1, read on the forward strand.
CAAACCGGTAAATGGGTCATTTTGGTTCTGTATAAAACCAGAAAAGACAATGCAGGCCTCTTTCCAAGAGTTAAGCTCAACCAAAATTCCTTGCAAGGTATGTACACCATTTTGGATGATATGGAAAACCGGGGGGGGGAGGTATGTAGATTTGTGTAACGCCAAAGGGTAAATTGTTGAAGCACTTCGGTCTGAAACTAGGTATCGTTTTTGGAAGAAATTGTGGGATGTGTCATTTGGGATATTCAGTTACAAATTTGAGCATCAGGTCTGAACATTGGGTTGGGAAGTTACTGACAAGGTCTTATCTGAAAACGTGTCAGGGATTCCCGGTGTGTGTCACACTCTCCAACAATATACAGGTTTGTTGGGAAGTGTTCCCCCCTTTGGATGGAAAGCAGTGCCCTGTATTCCTTTTGCATTCAGACCATCCTTCAAAAAATATTTTGTTTAACCTTGGGCCTCTTTACACTCTTTTAATTTTAAGAACCATTTTTATAAGAACGTGAGGCTTAACCAAAATTTAAGAACATACTAAAAGACTGAGGAAAAGCAAAGAACTTTTATTTTGGATACCGTATTTGTTCTAATAAGAGCCGCGGCGATTATTTAATTTAAATTCTCATACCACAAGGACCCCGGGGGTAGGGGGGAGGGTACTTGGGTCAATTTTTGCTGGGAATGTGCCGCTGGCCTCTCAGAACCCCCACCCCATTATAGTCTATTCTGTGGCCAACTATAGACCCCATCTTAGTCACTTTTAACTGCGAATCTTCCTATACCAGAATTTTCTTATCCCAGAATCCCGAAAATGTGCGGCCCCATTCTAGTAACTCTACTAAAAATGTAACCCCATTATAGTCAATCCATGGCCAGTTGTGAAAATGCGACCCCATCCAGCGGCACATCCCCATTAGCCTTTTACTAGGAAGTACCCCCCTCCCCCCGGGACAAGGACAAAACATTTTGATTGTACAGTTTCGTTTACTTCATGAATATTTTTCATGATTTGGCTTTCATAACAGCCTCGCCAATACTTTTCGAAGGTTTTCAACAACTCTTCATTCGATGTCAATCCTGACTTACTATTGCTGAAAGTTGATAAGATCTAACACAGGACGCACTTTATCATTCTATTATCAATTCCCATGGTTGGTTTGAAACGGCGTTGCGCCGATTACAGTGTGTTTTTATTATTTTATTGAAATAATCGAATATAAAGTGGCGCACAATCGAGAGCGGCGCTTATTGACTCAGTCCAAAAATTAGATATTCTTGTAAAAAAAGTCATTTTTTAAAAGTCGTTAAAACGCTGACAGAATCAGTTTTGACTCAGTTCTGGATCTCTCACATTTAAGAAAAGCCAGTTTTCCAGTTTACCAGTGAACAGACGTACAAACTTGTAATAACCTCTTTTGCCTCGCGTCACTGCCTGCATGTCATTTTAAAAATATCAAAATATCATGCACAAAAGCACAGGTTTGTTGGTCACTGAATTGGAACCGCCATGGACACTATACCAAGACCTTTACTGCGCCATTGATTATTTCGTACAACATGGATAAGTTTTAACTTTAGAAAGTGATGGTCGTACCAAACTGGTGCAATCTCCTCCCCTCTTGTCAGTGCCGTTTCAAACATCACTAAAATGTCTAGGTTTAATAGTGTTTGCCTGATGGGTACGATACATCAATCGTTAACGGATCAAATGTCAGTTAAGGATTTTTCTGAGAATTATACAGCTGCTACTGAAAGATTAGTTTCCCGGAAAACTTGTAACAGATAAGGTTGTTTTTTATTCGTTTTCTTAACATCAATGGCAAAGTAAACAGTTTATATTTGTGGGCCAATATGGTGCGTTTCAAGTTTACGGAGCAGTTTAGAAGTGTCCTTGTTGTATCGCTGTTCATGTTGTTTCTTAAAAGTTACGAATTCTCGTCGAAAGCCGACACAATTAACATTTCACCCAGCGGCATTGATTCCAGTGGCTGTGGAAATGCAAGCAATCCGTGCCAGTCACTAGATTTTGTGTTTTCAACAGTCCATGACTTTAATGGTACAGTTTTACAACTTCGTGGTAATTTGTCACTGAATGAGTCGCACAGGTTACAAAATGTACACGACTTTGGCATCGTTGGGAAAAGATTGAGTACAGAACATGCAGAAAAGATCGAAATACTGTGCAAAGGAAACGCAAGCTTGGCATTTGAGAACAGTAACCGTATAAACCTGGAGTCATTTACATTGAGAGGTTGTGGCGGTGTCTGGTACGACAGTTGGTCAGAGCGAAACAAAACTGGAATTGCAGAGCCGGTGGCACTCTTTTTCAATTTTTGCTCTAATATCAAGCTTCTATCCATCGACGTGTTGGAATCACACGGTAGAGCGATCATTATGTTGGACATTGCTGGCAAAGTGACATTCAAACACTGTGTATTTGCTGATAACACACCCTGTGATGATACTGATGAACATCCCGAAAATGTAAGTTCTCTGCAGGTTGGTGGAGGAGTACTTCTGAGGCTAACTGCGAAGGGAGATGTTCACCAGAACATTTCCTCACAAAATCACGTTTTACATAACAACAACAACCATTACATTTTTGTCAACTGTAATTTCCAAAATAACCGAGCGCTAAGATCTTCTCTGAAGAATGCTACCAACTGTCGCAACTGTTCGATACCGAAGTCTCTTGACCGAGGAGGTGGTTTGGGAATTTCTTTCGAAGGTAACGCGAGCCATAACATGATCGAGATCTTCTCGAGTAAGTTCACTGGTAACGAAGCGGAGCATGGCGGAGGACTATTCGTTCAGTTTTCCAATTTTTCCCAGAACAACACCTTAGAGATAGGAAGATGTACATTCCAACAAAACTTTGCTGGTACAGAGGGGGGAGGAGCGTGTTTGGGTACAAACAATCCAAAGTTAACAGAAGCTCTTATACCCCATAACTTCAACGTCTATGACTGTTCTTTCGGGAACAATACGTCTGTGTGGGGAGGTGGACTTTCCATATTTGGAGCAACAAGACGGACAGGAACTGGTTTGCCTAACGCGAAACTTAATTACGCGTTGATTAAAAACTGCGAGTGGTTTAGAAATAAAGGAACAGTTGGTTCGGCCATCGCAGCGTTCTTAACCAACTTGAATGAGGACGAAATTGGACCCTCGGTTCCGTATCATCTGAAGTTGGAAAACTGCACGATAGGTTATAATAAAGTAACTGTGAGGCCTGAAAGTCGATTAATCATCGGGCAAGGAGCTGTGTTTAGCGTCATGGTACCAATTATCTTGAGGTATTTTGAGTAAACTTCTCAAATATTGGTACAGCACTTCAAACTACTATCACATTTATCTGAAATCGTGATGTCTCTAATGTAGTATAACGAAGTGAACAAAACAGTTTTAACTATTAACTACTATTGGTATAGGATTTATACAAAACGATAGCTTTCGCTACCTGTTTTAAGCCTATTTTCGACAAAACTACACTGTACAGTATATACTAGTTATGCAATTCCTTCTCGTGGGATACCGTGGAATATACCAAGCGTCACTTGTATTTTCCGTATACACACGAGCCTTTAGACGAGTGTGTATACGAAGAAAATACAAGTGACAAGTGCAGTGGCATGTTCCACGGTATCCCACGAGAAAGCATTGCATAACTACTTTATCCCATGCCTAAATCTTCGGAAAACTT
>JAOEJI010474055.1:0-16313 GCA_025448255.1 Umimayanthus chanpuru
ATTTCGCTTTTCGAAGGGCTGGAGTACGAAACATAGATCGCGAAGCTACTTTGAAATTGGGGGGAGGGGGGGGGGAGCGATTTTTGAACCAAGAGTTGGGGTAACTTACACTGATTAGATGCATAAAACGAATTGTTTGTTTCCAGGAAAATCCTTCTGCAATTGTGTGCCCGACGAGTATTTTAAAACGCCTCCAATCCGAGTCGCCATATTCACTAAGTATTTCACAATAGGTGCATGTATCGATAGTTTGTCCCGTATTACGACATTGCAATCGCAAAATCACTGCCAAAATACTTTGATTTGTTGGACTGACGCATTGGCAAAAAAAGATCGTGGTTGTTTTAGGTCGTTTTAATTAGCATCGTTCCCACTTCAAGTATGAATTATATCCGTGCGTCAGCAGAGGTTGAAAACACGTAAAGATATGTCTGAAAGCATTGTAAATTAGTTATGTGTACTTTGCAGTTTTTCTTTGTGCTATATATTAAAGTCTCAATCCTTCTTCGCATTACATTGTATCATACTAATAACGAAAGCATTTGTTCATCACGGCCTGATTGAGTTGTTAACTATGTACCTGATAGACACAGTGAACGGCTTTGGAACAGGGAAGCTTGCACTGAGTCGTCATATTTGAAAGTCTATGGAGAGATGTTGCTTTAACTCCCGTGTTCCCAAGCAGAAATGAAGCTAGAACTCTCAAGCTGGAACGCAAGTATCTTATATTTGTGTTAAATTGTAGTCATCACTGAAAAAGCGATACGAATGCCACGGAGTTAAATTCGTCGAACGTTTTGTTGAACCTTTATACAAACTCCATGTTTTAATTTGTTTTATAGAAATCAACTCCATAGAAAAAATTAGCTGTATTTAGAAGACTGAATTTTAACTCCCAGTTTGGGTCGAACGAAAAATTACCGGTTTCTCAATAAAATATTTTCAAAAAGTAAATGTGACAGACAGTTTTTTTTCACTAAGACTCTCGAAACAGCCGTTGGAAATCATGAAAATCTTCACAAGTGTGCAACTGAAAAGCATGAACATTTGCGGCCAAACTTTAATACAAAACATATAACTATTATGAACATATTGCAATGTTTGTCAGAAAACAAAAAAATCTTGTCATTTGGCTCGGCTCTGATCGAAAGAGCTAGGAACATATATTTTTTTACATTTTAAAAAATAGAAAAAAATAAATGCAGCTGCAATTTTGAAATGCACGCACTGGTGAGCTTCAGGGAATTTTTTATGTGGCGCAAGCCGTTACCATATGAAATGCAGATGGTTTACGGATTAAAAATTTTCTTAACTGCATGTTTAATTTATAGTTAATAGAATGCAAAAAGCCAACATCAACCGAAATCTGGAAGGAGTTAACAAGATGCAAATTATGTTAGAATGGTGGAATATTTCTTTCAGCTTAGCTCGAAGAGCGGCTTCCCTAACTATTCTTGGCAAAAATCGGCAATGAGCCGTCGAGTCTATACAGAAATAGATTGTCCGTCTATGCAAAAAACAGCCGATATACTTTGATCTGTTGTAGTGGCGAATTGGCGAACAAAACCGTGCTTGTTTTTAGGTCATTTGACATTTTAATTTGCACTGTTTTCTTTTCCGAGTTGAACTTGCATTCGCGTGCACAGGCAAACGCCGAGAAGAGATTCTAAAAACGCGTTGTAAATTAGACGTATGCCCGTTTAATTGACAATTTTTCTTTGAGCTAAGTCTTGGCCATATTTCTTCGCGTTATTTTCTATCACACTAATACTAAAACCATTCGATTTCGCAGGATGTAAATTAACCCTAAACCCTAATCGAATGCATCAATTTCGTTTTTGAAGTTATTGTGATGTTCTGTCAGTGTCTGACATCGCCTAGAGATGAGAGAACATATGCTAAAATACTGAAACGGCTACTGGGACTCTACAAGCATTTATAAAATACCCTGAGCAACAAATATATTCGCCTGACTCAAAAGATAATTTTGGAAATCATTATTTAAAGATTACAGGGAAAATGCTGGCAATACTGCAATTCAGAATTCAAGATAATCTTTTCTGTTTAATAATTTCATTATGGTTGGAAAGGGATTGTGAATTTTCCACCATAAACAATATTGCGACTTTCGTCCACGCACAAGCATTAGAGTATATTTCCAGGTCACCCCTTTTTGAACGGATGATTTTTTCATTTCCTCAGTAATTTTCAGCTCAACTAGCAGCAAGTCTAACAACCGCAGGTCGTACGATATCACGGTATATCAATCGGAGTAAAGACTTTCCAAGTACTAAACGTCACAGTAAACAAGTGTTATTACAGACGTCAGTTTGTCAGTTTCCTTGTCCTCAGAATTGCATCAGTTCCAGTTGAATATCCCGCTTATCAAACCATTTAGAATTCATTTAATAAACATACAGAATATTGAGAAACAACAATGACACCTAATGAGGATAAAACATGCATGCAGCAGTTGAAAAAATCTCCGGTTGAACCCGAACAACTTCCTGTTTGCAAATATGGACATTGTGAAGGTTGCATGCTTTTTATATCCAACGATGAATCTGACATAAATTTTAGGTGGCCAAGTCGAAATTAATTTTTAATATGTGGCCAAATATAAACTACAAATAAAGTATCGATCGTTGTAAAAATAAACGTATTAACAGATAGAGACATGTATGCAGGGGTACACTTTTTGAAGCACAGTTTTTGCTCTTAAGTAATGTGCTTCGGCCACAAAAATATGGCATGCAGAAAATGGTCAACAAGCCGAAAGCTCAGTCAAAAACTGAAAAATAGTGTAGTGTTGAAAATTAATAGTTCCTTCCTGAGTCAAGAATAAGCTTCTTTATCCCTCGCTCTCAATTGTCAAAGTTTCTCACTGATACAACAACGTGCAAAGCCAGGCAAAATTACAGGCATAAAAAAGTCAACATTATCGACTAACTAAGACAAATGTATGAACTAATAACAGGTGTAACATAAGTCAATCTTCCCCTACCTTAGCTGTCGAAGAGTAGAGGCGGACACCCGCGCAAATCCCCCGTAATCCATATAAAGAATCTGCACCTCGTCTTGATTCCCCGTGGGTTGAATAACTTGTGCCCGGTACCAACCATCGTATGTATATGCGGGAGCAGCACAGTAGCATCCGGCCGCTATAGGCTGTGGAAGGGGAGGAATATATGAAGAATTTCCCTGACTATAGTACTGTAACATGTTCTGATGGAGCTCCTGAAGTTGACCCTGGACAAAATCATCAGTGTGTATCTGTACAAAGAAATGTCCAGCGTCCAAGACGCTTGTCACAATCACGCTGAAAGTCTCCAGTGCTGGTAGCATGGCGTGAACAAACTGTGGAGTAGCGTGAGCTACCGCTATTTGTGTGTTGCCATTTGGGGTCTTTGGGAGGTTTAACCGTGTCAGGGGCACACAGGGGAATTTCTCGTGAATAGCTTCAAGCGCAGCTTCAATTTGCCGCGGTGTTCCTGTAATAGAGATAATTCTGTGGGTGGCGACCTCTCCTGGTGACTGGGGAATAAGCCGAATTTTGGCGCCCGAACTTTCCGAGATAACTCGCACATTCTTGCCCTTGCGACCAATTAGCCTTCCACAGAGGATCTGAGGAAACTCGATTTCCCAGACATCTTTCTCTGTATTTCTCGTGCTTCGCGTTTTTCCATTTCCGTTCAAAGGCGGGGTGCCGCCGTTGCTTCTGGCTTCAGTAAAGGCCAATAATGTGCTGCTGTCCACAGACCCTTCGCTGGTAGTCTCTTCAGCTACAGAGGAATCGTTCCTTTCGAGCGATGAAGCAGTTTTGATGTCGACACCCGAATCTTTCCCCGGGCTGTCAGCTCGGTTTAACTCGGCCTCCATTTCCTCGTTTTCTTTTGATTCGTCTTCTGTCTCTTCTGTATTCGCTCCCACGCTTTCGTCTCCTCTCCAAATATTTCTTTCTTTGTCTCCTGTTTCCACTCTGCTCGGTTTTGTTGCCACTCCAACTGCGTCACTTTCTGTTTTGTCATCACGTTCAGCCCCTTCAGCCGTTAGATTACTAACGGCTCCCTCACCGTTTTCTGCTCGGGATTTTGCAGCGCCTTTTTTCTTATTTTTCAACCACAGTATCGTTACTATAAAAGCCAAGGCAGTAGGCAGAGCAAATAAAGCCACGACTCTGGGCCCCAGAGGCATCTCAACCTTGGAAAAATGCAGCACAAGAACTCAGTATCTGCAGTTTATACAGCTACATATTATGCCAAACGATTGCGCATACCTTCTGCGCAGGTGAAGGTTTCTCCGGAAAAATCTACAAAAATGATTCTAGATAATTCAGAATATTTATTACCAGTGTTTAGCTAACTATTATATATAAGACAAAATTGAAAATTTTGTGCAAAATAAAATATATATAAGTACTAGTTTGGTTCAAACTGAAACATGAAAAATCGTAAGAGAAACCGCACGATAACAAAGAGTAATATATACCTAGTTCATGACGAAAATTACTTCGTGTTTCGTCCATTGCTAAAGCTGAACAAAGACAAATACAGTGCCAGAGTTTCAAGTCACCGAAATAGAGAACTCACACAATGTTCTTGATCAATATCAACTGAAAATATGAATCTTTTTCTGTCTTCACGTTAGCTGCAGTTATATTTTATTTTTGTTACAGTCTGGGAATATCGAAGTTCGACAACTCAGTCTATGACAGTCGTGAGAAAATGCCGCTTAAATACAGCTAACATGTGGTTGGTTTTGCTCACGGAACTTTCTAGTTGAGCCATTTTGCTACGTCGCTAATAGTAGCCTAGTAAGCAGAACAAGACTACCAAAATTGAGCAGTTTCTAAAATTTGCAATGTCACTTCGCAAGGCAATATCATGTTCTCTATATCTGCGGCTCGTGACCTATACACATACACAGTTTATTGACAGCGGGAGATCGAAAGTTTGTTCGGTATTTAGGAAAGCATTGATCGCTTACAGGCCGTTAATTTTTAGCACTGAATCAGTATACAGGGAAAAGGTTTGACACGCAAAAACTAGCAGTCGACAGGGCTGTTTGAAGAGTGGCAGTCTTGTGAGAAACTTGAGAGAGATTATGTTGTTTCAAAGCATGAGACACATGGTCAGTACACAAGTACCATATTCCCGCGTTCCCAACAAACTGTCAAGGGAACTCAAGCAATGTGCAAGTACACTAGGTACAACTGGGTGGAAAATGTTACTGTGAAAACGGCATAAATGGATGTGAGTTGGAAGTGGGAATCTTTGTTGATTACCTCCATCTTAAGACAGCTTTCCCTCCTATATAAAAGTTTATTCATGTTAACATTTCGAAAAGAACATGAAGAAGAAGGCCATTGGGTTTCCACTCTTGTTTAGTTACCATATCAAAGTGTGGATAGCTTTCGATGTACAAGTTTCGACCAGATACAACAAACACATCCACCAGAAACTAGAACGTCGATTTTTGGAAACAGCAGAGATGTTAAGTAAGCCAGAATGACGGAAATTTGAGTCAGGCTATACGTTTTAGCTTTGCTGGAAGAATTTACCTAACTTTTCTTAGCAAAAATCGGCAGTGAGTAATCGAAGTCTACACAGTTGATGATATACAACTCAAGAAGATGCAAAGAAAAACTTAACATTGAAAGACTAAAACTGAGAGCGCTGAATAATTGGGCTGATCGGGAGTTCTTGTATTTCCGGCTTCGAGCAGTTCTCCGAAAACCCCCCAGAAACGTTAGCTGTAAAAGGAGAGTTTTGTATCAACCACAACTCAGAAAGCCTGTTCTGTTAAATGTTCGATAGTGTCTCGTGTTTGGACACAGCTCGCTCAACTTGATGACATGACATGTAGAGCAAAAACTTACCATAAGATAAATAATTAAAAACAAAGATATCAAAACGATTACTAGCGCTGAAGCAAGAATGATCGACAAAACGCACCCAGCCGTATGAAGGGGAAATGGCTGACATAGCAGAAATATATTATGGTTGTTCAGTTGAAGATTGGAGTATAACTTTGTGTATTAGGTGCCAACTGATTTACGTTTTCTTTTTTACACATTGTTCATCTCTTTGTTGCTGCAATTTTCCCTTTCGCAAAAAGTCGATGCCATTTGTAATGGTCGATTCCATTTCCAAGAATAGTCCATTGCCGTTTCCATGAAAAAGACGAAGTCGTGATTGCGGAACTAACCCCAACTCTTACCCAAACCCTAAAATAAGTCTGAACTAATAGGAGGCAAAACAAAAAAAGGAGTAAAATAGAACGAAGACAAAAGCATCGAACAGTAATAAACCTGGGGTGTTAGAAGTCCACTCCTATGCATACCTCTAAGCCAACAATTCAATTCGCTGCCATTCACTACTTTGTTACTATACATATGTTACTGTTGTTGGAATGGCATAGATTGCCACAAATATTAACATCGACTGTTACCAATGACATCTACCTTTTGGGAAACAGACATCACATGTCAAGCAGATCTTATGATAGGAACTCTGTGTCCTCGAGGAGAAATCATTTGAGCACAGAATCGGGAGTCAAGCAATTGTATGAACCAGTGCACAGCCATCGATCTTTTTCTGATCATATTTACACTGATTAATATCAAAAGGTTCTGAACAACTTAAGAATGACACAAGTTTATTTTGCCTTATCTTACGAGCAGTCAAGGCAGAAACATTCTTGCAGCAAAAACCTGAATCTTTCTTCCCACTTTGCATTGAGTAAAACTAAATTTGAAACTGGTGGTAGACACTGTCAGAGTGGAGCACTCAACCTCTTCTTTTACTGAAATCATGTCTATCTGCGTATATCTGAGTTTACCATCTATTTTTGTATATGGTGGGCAGAGATGCAACAAGTCTTCAGACAGATTCTGTTTGTTTAATATTGCATTATGGACAAGTTTAGTATAAACCTTTTAGTACGGCAAATTATTTTTATATTTATGTACATAAATAACTGTTTAGTTGATTGGATTTTACGAATCCGAGACAGAAATCGAGCAGGAGTTCCTTTTTAAATTGTTCTTAAATTTCGGCAAATCGAAGCCTCGTGATCTCAGTGTTCTTATAAAGTTAGTTTTCATAAAAAAGAAACGGCCATATGGGTAAGTCCGGAAGCATCGCCACAATTTTATCGTGCAGACTGAATGTTCCATAAAATCACAAGTGCAGACGCTCGTTAAAGAGTGAAAAAAAAAAGATAAATTAACTTGGGTTTTTTTCTTTGCATGTGGGACGAATTTACCACTTTCGACAGCATGCATATACAAGTATACTCTCCAAGGGAACTTATCATGACGACAAATTGTCAATAGGTAAAACTGAAAATGGAAAAACCAAACTCACAGAGTTAGCTTGCAGTGACCTTTTTAGACTAGCATCAGTTGCTCGAGGGCCTAAAAAGTACAATAAACAAATAGATACATTTAATCCAACTTACTTAGCTTCACCAAAATTCACAGTACGTATTTTCCAATTGTGCTTCAGTTAAACAAAAGAAAATTGCGCAAATTAACAGAAATGAAACACATATACAGAACTTTATTTCAATTTTATAAAGCGTCATTTGGTGAATGCTGTTTATTGCATTATTACTAGCTGCTCGGCGGCCATATATATGTCTTTTTTCCAGGAATTTTACATTAAATTCGTTTAGGTTAAAAAACAGCTATGTTGAGTAGGTATACATCAAGCCGATATTTAGTAAGGATGTCTGTACTTGGCTTCGCAACCGTTTTTTGCAATGAGTGTTCAAAATTAGCACTATATATAAAACTGTTATTATAACAATTTGGTTCAAGAGTAAATGCGCACTCCATTTGGCACGAAAACGACAAATTGCGTGTACATTCTGATTATACTGGTCACGTTCGCAATAACTTACTTGCATGGAATAATAAAAAGGAAATTTCTCAGCTTGAGATCACAATAAAAATGAAAAGATCAGTCTTGGCTCACTCTCGGTACCAAGATTAGACGATCTTACAATAAGGAGAATGCAGCTGTCAAATGACTGAGAAAAAAAGACTGAGCTCTTTTATCGAGGTTTTCCACTCAACGTGGTTCACTCTCATAAAGCTTTTTTTGTGTGAGTATTTACCGTATCTCCACTTGCACTGTCTCACATAGAATTTTCCTCGGTAGCCGTATCAAAAGTGAGGTTACCTGCATGAGCAGAGCAAAGCAAAACGTCAATTTCAAAGAGCCGTAAAATTCTTATCTTTGTTCACCTACCGTCAAATTGCACAAAGGGGAGGAGGAACCTTGGCTTTTGCCAGACACGAACTTACTAAAATACGAAATCAAAACAGTGGCACATGTTATCGTACAGCTTTAACCTGATTGGCCAGTTTGTTGTTTCACCGCCTCGTTAGAATTGGAATGATACCGCCTGTGGCTGGGGGACGTCAATTTGCCACAAAATAGATACTGCAATAAAGTCGATCTCATTACGATTCCTCTTTGAGCAGGCTCTGAGATTTATTTAAGATATTTATCGAAGCTATAATTACTCAAGCCGGGATGACCCCGAGTCAAAGGTGGTGGCTCCGTTTATATTTTCCTTTTATTTTACTTTGTTCCAAATGGTCTGCGCATGCGTAATGTAGTGTGGAATAGCGCTGCGGTTTGGGCATCGGACTTACACTCGACAGGGTCAATTCAATTCCGGGAGGGCGCATCTCGGACGTTCTGTTTTTTTTTCTCCCTAAAGTAAATAACGTTCATTTTTCTCGCTTTTCACTTCAAAACGGATTGAAGTTTTTTCGTTCAAAGTTGGATTTCAAAGACTCGTATGCTAGTTCTTTAACTCACTTCGTATGTTTCATTTCAAAAATTATGTCCCTTGTCATTGGACGACATCCAAGATCATCCAAGCTTGGTTTTGGTATCGAGGTACAATGTACGCAAGTATAGAGCATGACCGTTCGACAAGATTGTTGTTTTGGATTACTAGGTTAAAACACTTTCCCACGTACATACCACAAAACTAAGAACAGTTTACTGCAACATAAATCGTAAACCTGCCACAAGTCGACTCACAAGTCCTACTAGCTAAAACTTTTCAAGGAAGATTGATAACAGAGAGTGCGAAGCAGGAGAAAAATGCGCGAACGAGTTTCAAAGCAATGAGCGGAGTTTTCCTTGAATAATCTCAGCTTGTAGCATGTCTTCCTTAAATGAAAAAAAAATTAAAAAGTCGACACCAATCGCTTGAAGTCAGTTATCCTTTTTTAGGATGACAAGTGTTCGGAGCAAAGCGAGATCGACACTGAGACGTTGCATGTATGCATGTCATTTTGTCAGCTTATACCCGCTTAAAAGATGAAGTTTCTAAACTTGCTGAAATATTGCTTACTGCCGGTGTGTTGTCTTCAGTACGATGTCTTCTCCGTGTATGTATGGAGAAAACATAGATTTGACAAAAAACCCTTCTCCCTCCAAAGCGCAATTACTGAATATTTGCCGCATCGGAGAAATGAACAAACCGCCATTTGATGAAAAATGTTCTTTTTGCGTTTAATTCTACGGAGTAAGAACACCATACAGTACATACGCCCGTCTCTTTTTTTGTCTTAAATTCTTACCAGTTTCAGTAAGTTTATGTTTCATCAAAAAAACAAAAAAGAAAGAACAAAACGCAAAGATATAACAAACTTTGCATTGGATGTTTCAGTCTCAGTACAATACCGAACAACAAAGTTTACAGTCTCAGGTAGATCTTCAAGCTACCTCACTCATTTTCACTAACGTAAATCGATGAGGTCTTTCATTTGAAGCGTCTGCAATGTCGGACAGTGAGACACTGCTGGGGGGGGGGGGGGGCTTATTCGAAAGTGGGCGCTTATTAACTTTTATCGCCTTCAGAATGGGCGCTTATTCGAGGTGGGCGCTTATTCGAATAAATACTGTATATCAGGCGATAGGACGAGTTTCTTTGCAAACTTTCCCCCAGTTTCGTTGGCTAAATAAAGTGGAAAAGGTTTTTCTTGTTCGGAGAATTAAATCTCGAGGCAAAATACTGTGTGAGTTTCAAACTGGTGATTGCGGCTTGCAAGGCAACACACTCTTCTTGTTTACGCCTGGTTCTTTTTTGGCCGAGGCTGGACTGCATTCATAAATTTACGAGAGCTTATCGTTCTTGTCATTGTTTGACTTTTTCTTTCGTCTAGGAGAACTTTAATTATAGTATAGTATTTGATTCTATTAGTAACAACAACAGCAACAACCACAAGGTCGGAAAACTAAAGCAACGGTTCCGTATACAAGTCTTTAGCTGGTCATTCTAACAGGATCGCTGTTCATACACGACTTGTTTTCTGCATAACACGAGTTGGATATCCCAAAGAAACGGCTCTGTACACAATACTTGAGTTCGTCATTCCAAAAGGGACGGTGCTGTTTACAAGAACTGCATTTCTTATTAAAAAAAGAATGGTTCCGTATATAAGACTTTAGCTGGTGATTCAAATTAAAAGAGAACAGCTCTATAAACAAAACTTAAGTTGATTACTTTGAAAAGGAACAGGTTTGTATGCAAGACGTGAACTGCTGTATGATAGCGGTCCGACTAAGACCCTCAACTACTGAGCCAAACACTTGCTGTGAACAAGTTGCTGAAAAGCCCCGCGAGGAGCGACTGAAATGTATTGTAATTGTAACTTGTTATTCAGAAGGAACGGTTCTGTATGCAAGACTCGAGTTTGCCACTACAAAGGAAACGGTTCTGTTTACAAGACACGAGTTGGTCATCGCCAAAGGAACAAATTTGTATACAGGAATCGAGTTGGCCACTGCAAAAGAAACGCTTCTGTGCAAGAGACTTGAGCTGGTAATTAAGAAACGGGTCTGTCCACAAGATCTGAGCTGGTCATTCCAAAAGGAACGATTCTGTATTCAAGACTTGAGTCATTCAGAAAAAAGAAATGACTCTGTGTTTGATACTTGAGTTGGCCATTCAAAGAGGGTTCGTTCTGTATATAAGATTTGAGCTGGTCATTCCAAAAGGAACGATTCTGTATTCAAGACTTCAGATAGGCATTCAGAAAAGAACGGATCTGTGAGGCTCTGTAAACAATACTCGAGTTGGTTTTTCCAATTAAAAGGAACTGTTCTGTGTACAAGATTTGAGATGGTCATTCAAAAAGGATTCGTTCTGTGTACAAAACTTGAGCTGGTCATTCCAAAAGGAATGATTCTGTATTCAAGACTTGAGTTGGTCATTCCAAAAGGAACGAATCTATATACAAGACTTGAGTTGGCCATTCCAAAAGGAACGGTTCTGTATACAAGACTTGAGTTGGTCATTCCAAAAGGAACGGTTCTGTATTCAAGACTTGAGTTGGTCATTCAAAAAGAAACGATTCTGTATTCAAGACTTGAGTTGGTCATTCCAAAAGGAGCGGTTCTGTATTAAAGACTTGAGTTGGTCATTCCAAAAGGAACGGTTCTGTATTAAAGACTTGAGTTGGTCATTCCAAAAGGAACGATTCTGTATACAAGACTTGACCTGGTTATTCCAAAAAGAACTGTTCTGTATACAAGACTTGAGCTGGTTATGCCAAAGGGAACTGTTCTATGTACAAGACTTGAGCTGGTTATTCCAAAAGCAATGATTCAAAATACAAGACTTGAACTAGTCATTCCAAAAGGAACTGTTCTGCATACAAGACTTGAACTAGTCATGCCAAAAAGAACTGTTCTATGTATAGACTCGAACTAGTTATTCCAAAAGGAACGATTCTGTATACCCGACTCCAAAAGGAACAATTCACAATACAAGACTTGAACTGGTCATTCCACAAGGAACTGTTCTGTATACAAGATTTGAACTAATCATGCCAAAAGGAACTATTCTATATACAAGACTCGAACTAGTTATTCCAAAAGGAACGATTCTGTATACACAACTCCAAAAGGAACAATTCACAATACAAGACTTGAACTGGTCATTCCACAAGGAACTGTTCTGTGTACAAGACTTGAACTAGTCATGCCAAAAAGAACGGTTATGTAAACAACACTCGAGCTGGTCATTCCAAAAGGAACTGTTCTGCATACAAGACTTGAACTGGTCATTTCAAAAGGAACGATTCTGTATACAAGACTTGAGCTGGCCATTCCAAAAGGAACTGTTCAGCATACATGACTTGAACTGGTCATTTCAAAAGGAACGATTCTGTATGCAAAACTTCAGTTGATCATTCAGAAAGGAACGGCTTTGTATCCAAGACTTGAGCTGATCATTCCAAAAGGAATAGCTCTGCACGCAAGACTCTTTGATAATACTCGCACACAAGTAAAATTGTACAGCTCTCTCGCAATGTTTCTGCAAAGAACCGACGTGATAATATTCGTTTATAAATTTAGAAAAAGAAATGAACAATCGCACTTAGCTGCAGCCTGAGGTGTGTTCGCTGCATGTTCTTAATTTTAGGGCACAAAAAGAGTGCATAATGTAAAGATCTTCTGATCTCATTGTTGTGCCTTGCAGCCAGAAACGTCTTCCTTTCGATATCTTCCAGTACTAAACTGATGGCAGACAGACTTGACAAACCTGCGCAAAAACTACATACCTTGTGTGTAGAACACCGTGACAGAAAAACGGCTGAGAGTTAAGAACGTGTTAAAACATACCACAAGCAGAAATTATGAGCAAGGTCGGTGTACTTCTAAAAATTTTGAAAATGGAAAGAATCGCTACTGTAACACCGCGGATGAACAGTAAAATTTCACACTTCGACAAATATTTTAACATTGCGAGGCTTATTTACAGCGCCGTTCATTTAGGTATAACCAGCTCAATTTTTGTTGACAGAGCTATTCGTTTAGGTATATATAACCAGCTCAAATATTGTTTACAGAGCTGTCCATTTAGGTATCACCAGATCAAATCTTACTTGTAGAGCTGTTCATATAGGTATAACCAACTCAAATCTAGTTTACAGAGCTGTTCATTTAGGTATAACTAGCTCAAATCTTGTTTACAGAGCTGTACATTTAGGAATACTCAGTTCAAGTCTTGTATACAGAGCCATTCATTTAGATATAACCAGCTCAAATCTCGCACACACGCTTTTTTTGTAAGAACAATTTTATAAGAATAACGAGGCTCAAATTTGTCCAAGAATTAAGAACACGGTAAGAACAATTAAGGCTCGGCTTCAGATGCAAATGTAACTGCAAGTTTTTATTGAAAAACACAAACACATCACTTCATTACATATGGCGTTTCACTACAGGTCTTTCTGCAGTTCGAAACACTGAGTAAGCAAAACTGCGGCTATGCCGCACGTGTTTTATGACAGTCCCGAAGTGTATATAATTGACATGATGGAAACATTAAAGAACAATTTTAAGAACAATTTAAGAACAACTGAGGCTCAAATTAAGCTAAAACTTAAGAACGAGCCTCGGCCAAAATTTACTGGTTCTTATAAAAAAAGCGTATACAGAGCTTTTCAATTAGATATATTATGAAAACATACAAAAATCCATGGCTGCTATGGAAAAACCATTTGATACTTAAGAAATTGCAAAAAAACATGCAGCAAAGAGCATCATTTTACTGACCACTCACCAAATAAAATGCCTCTTCAGTGACACATTCAGCTAACACGTGCTTTAATTCAATTTAAAGTATACAAAGGCCGAAAACTTCGGATGGGCTTCAAACAGAGATACGTGGAACACTTTACGATGCAGGAAGTCGCACGAGATTGCATTGAAGTTACATGGGAGTATAAAGAATCAACAATAACAACAACAGGACTAAAAATCACTTAGTTCTTCCAAACAATCAATTAACAAAATTGTCAAAATTCAGCTGAAAATTTTTTAATGAAGTGGAACAACGAAAAATGAAAAGAAAGAAATATTGCTCCAATGGTGACACCGGAACATCAACCAACGCCATTACTACTGAAAGGGCGTAATGAAATTTGTTATCGAAACAAAAACATTTCTTGCAGCAGAATTATATTATTTTCCCCACAATTTAAGCACTAGAAAGTATCATCTACAGAGCTATCTTATCTCATTTTGTACTTAGAACAATGTAAAAACGTCCTTTAAATATCACGAAAGTGTGCATAGAATCAAATGTTTTGCTTGGTAACAAGCACGTTTTATAAACAGTTTTTTAACACAAATAAAACTGATCAAAACATTTGGCGAATGTCTCAACAGTTAACAAAAAAACATAGAAATGAAAGTAAAATTTTCCCCTTCTCGTGTATTCACCGACGGAGTCAGCTGAACACCATACTCGCGTTTCCCCTATGTTCGGTCGTTACTGATCGTTCACCTGATAAATAAGTCACTTCGTGAACCGGACAAAAGCGAACTAAACGGCAAAAAAAGAAACATTCGTTAACCAATAATTAGCAGATTGCTCTATTTGCGTTTGTGGTTCAGTAACTGTTCGGAGTGATACTAAAAAGTAATATCTAACTGGATTTTAGTTGATCAATTCTAGTGTGTCATATGTTGATAGAGAAATAGATCATTTTTTTGTGTGCCTAACCCCAGACGGTATTAAGCCCCACGCGCGATTCAATCGCAGTTTATCCCGATATTCGGAGATCTTTTTAACCTTAACATGCATGCATACACGCAGCAACGAAAATGAGAACGGGATAGCAGTTTGAATTTTTCTAACTGAGCTGTTTTCTTGCAAGAGATAAAAAAAAACTCTTAGCTTATACGCACCTTACTGTATAAATATTTCTCCAAATACAGCTTCGTACTGCCGATCGTTACACAATTTTCATCCACTTATTTTGAACAAAATGTTTCTAAATGAATTCACTGATAATAATGCTCACTCACTCAACCAGCTCCGCTATGTAAAAGACGAAATGAATGCTGATTAAATAACAACGTTGACTGGGGAATTTAAAAATTTGCAAGTCATAAAAACATTACATCATAGTTCGTATGTACTTTCTGTTCTGAAGGTCAACGATCGAAACGTTATAGCACACGCCCCCATTTGATCCGCCAATGTGAACTAGCCAATGTGCTTCAAGAGAATGGGCTCCTTAGACGAGTTTACA
This sequence comes from Umimayanthus chanpuru, assembly GCA_025448255.1. NCBI lineage: Eukaryota > Metazoa > Cnidaria > Anthozoa > Zoantharia > Parazoanthidae > Umimayanthus > Umimayanthus chanpuru. The sequence continues at coordinate 15,077 of JAOEJI010474055.1, forward strand.
ACGCAATCTTTTGTTTGTTTTTGTTTGATCTTGACAGGCAACACAAAAGGTTGTTCCGGTTCTGCCAAGGAGTGAATAACTGCACAGATGTGCAAGTAGCGGGGCACAAATTGGCACCATTTTTGGTGATACACAGACTGAAATAAATGCAGCACACGTTTGTGACGTCACGCATCAGTCCGTCGTGCCCACCCCCTCGCGGTCACATTCCGCATTCTTGGGGGAGTTTTTGGCGTTAATTTGAGACTTGGAAACTCCAAAAGCAGGCAGAAAAACTAGACAACTTCAAAACTGGATGATACTGATGTTGCCAACATCAACGCCTTTCGAAACCTCTTTTGCGAAGGAGTTCCTTGTCAACACAAGTCAGTCAATTACAACGGCTCGGCTTTGAACAATAGTACAGTTGAAATATATAATGAAATGCAAGTTGAACGCACAAAAGAATTACTCAAGACTGTCGTCGTCTTCACATTCACTCAACCTGTACAGTCTTCAAGTGTTACGTTTTTAAACAACATGAACAGGAAAAAATTATCATACCCTTCCTTGTTTAGAATTAAAAACAATATTGTTTTGTATTTGGTGTTCAAGCAAATACTCAGAAAATGTAGTAATTTTATGTTTCGAAATTCCAAGCACAAGGAAGACACCCAAAATATAATGAAAAGGGTAAGTTGGTGATCGCTCACCTCCCGAAACGTGACCGCCGCAAATCTGCTGTCAATATGACGCCAAGATAAGCAAAATAATAAAATCTATAAAAGGAAAAACAATGATACATCGAGGCAATTTGCTGCGACTTCTAGCTGCACTTGATGGTCCTTCGAAGTATCGGCTCCAATTCTCGCTGCGTTTAGGTTCTTATCGAGACTGCATGCAATTAAATAGTTGCTGACTATTCGAAAACTCCAACATACACTCTTTTTTTTATATAAGAACGTCTAATTTTTGGGTTGAGGTTGACTGTTCTTAAATATTTGAGGTCATCAGCTTCAAATGTTTTTGAAATGTTCTTGAACGTGCTTGTTAGTGTTGAGTGTGCAGTTGTTATTTTCCATTCGTACAAACCAACCGGAAGCACAAATACACTTTATCGAATTGGCCGCTATCCTGGCCGGCTAAGAAAGAAATCTTATAATAAATAAAAAAAATTAAAACAAAGTTGTACATGCACAACACTAAAGGCGATTTTGCACTGTTGAACATTAGCCGAGCAAAAAATAAATAAATTAAT
>JAOEJI010475166.1:0-16310 GCA_025448255.1 Umimayanthus chanpuru
TTCGGAGTCGCAAATTGAGCAGTTTAAAGAAATTTTGTTTTATTTTCTCGAATAATCACCAGTGCAATTTTACTAAAGCAATTAGTCACCTCAGGCTCTGTGAATATCACACCTCGACTTCGTCTCGGTGACTATTCGCCGATATTCACGTCGCCTTCGGTGACTAATTGTTAAATACACACGTTTAACAGTTTTTTAAATGCACGAGTAGCATTTTCTATTTACAATTGAAAGCTGGAAGCACATGCATAAAAATTAGCAAGATATTTCACGTTTTAAAATTGGCTTCATATAACATCTTGGATAAGCCACATTCATGATCCAGTGTTGTTAGGATAAAATAACTGTTACAAAAGACTTTTAAAAGTAGTTGTTACCTGCTTATCACTCCTGTATGCCAATGACGTTTATGAAACGCATACTTTATATCTCGTGAATATAAGGCTACAGACGTAGCTGAAAGCTTGACGTTTTTCTAAACTTTACATTGGGGAAACAGTTGCACCTATCAGACATAAAAGTGTCAGGTTCAGCTTTATGTTAAGACTAAAGCAATGCTTGCAGCAAGATGTTTGCAAAAACGACTTCAGATTAAAATCATTAGACTTAACAGCAACTTTACTAGAGCTGCTAAACCTCAGAAACAAGTCAGTGAAACAAAGATCAAGATGCGATACCAACGCAGAGAAAAGAGACGTTAATCTGCCCAAAGTGATCTCCCAAGAACGTTTCGTTGTTTTGTCATGGTTTGTGCATCTTCTTGAAGACGACTGCTAAAAATATTTCTGTTTTAACCGTCATTACAGATTCGAAAAGGTTTGTCAAAAAGGAAGAACAAGAAAGAGAAGAAAAAGAAACGCATTGTAATTTGTTCACCTATGGAATCACGAACTGCAACAGCTTTCAGTGGCTTTTTGGTTCCCGAGAAAGCGGATAAAGGCGTTCTAAATGAAAAGGTATGTTACATGGTCATGTTTCATAAATTGATACCATATTGTGTCACATAGTGATAGTTTAAACAAAAACCTCACTTCTGATCATGATTTATCTTAAATCTCCGATACTCTCAATGAACACTTTGCTTTAGTAGGACATATGCAACTCAAACAAACCATGCGGAAGTCTAGTCTTTTTAACAACAGTTCACTATGGTTAAACAGTGGAAGACTATTTTCCAAAAACCCCCTGGTTTTTCTGCGTTGGTGAGTAAGCTGAATTCGAATATGGGTTTGATCAACAAAGGTTGATATGCTATGTTTTTCGCCTGTGGGGTTTGGTGTATAGCTGACGTTTCCAGCTTTATCCCTTCGTTGGAGCAAACTGGTCAAACATTTCGTGATGTACGTAGACTCACAAGTCCGTATAATAGACAGCTGTGGTTATATTAAAAACAGAATATCTTTCTCCAATACTTAAATAAGTCATTACACCTTAGGTCCCAAACAAACCTGGATCAACCAAGCTCGCAAGTATGAGCAGTAATTTTGATTTCTCGATTCTTGAAGTGAGTTTGGAATTGACAAGCCAGACTTGGGACACAGCTCCAACATGTTTGGTGACTTTTGAATATATATGCCGCAAGAAAGGAAACGAACCTTACAAAAACCACAAACCACGGAAGCCGATACCACTGCGGTTTGATTCCACAGAGTACGGATGGCCTGGCGAGCGTTTGTCTGGTTAACTAAGGAACACTGTCGCTTTTTCAAAAATTCGAAGCAGGAGTTGTTGTATTCAATTCTTAAGGACAATTAATCGAATTAGGCTTTGGAAAGGACGAGTCACAATAGCTGGAGGAGAACACTAATCTTCCTTTTCCTTCTTTATTTAGATCGAGAACCCTCCATTGTTGTCAAATAACGAAGATGCACCATCTTGTTTTGTGACTGATGCACAAACAAAATCACTGGAGAAAACTGGGACGGAGAAGGAAAACTTAAGGTAACCGCGCGAGATTATAGGTATTCAAAGGTTAAAGGTGACAACCAAATAATGGAGACTGAAGTAAGGATTGATTCACGCGTGGTTTGTCAAACTATTACCTCTTAAGAGAGGGTTAAGCTACGAGACAAATTTACGAAGACGACAAATAATATTTAGGAGGAAATGAAAGTTTTATGTTTGACAAGGACGAAGATATATTGAATATATACTAGCCACAAAAACCACCCTCCTCTTTGGTCTAAAATGTAACAATATTACAATGGCAATAAAAGATTAGAGAGGTTGGAGTTCTTTGGATATTCATGTAAGTAGCGAGAATTAGCCATAACCCCTTTTAGTAACCTTGGATCCACTAAGGTGATGTGATACCACTCTAAAAAATTTTCTGTACTCTACTTGACTAGGTTGCTAAAAGAGAACAGCAAGAGCGAGGTCGTGTTCATTCGCCTTTTGAATGGATTTGTCGTTCCTTATGAAGCTCTTCTAGAACTGGTAAGTTCCTTAGCCTTCATCCTCTTTCCTTATGTTCTACCCTCTTCATTATTCAATAGAAAGTTGTTTTGAGTGGCGTAATAATAATATTGTAACATTAGAAAGAGCTGCTCATCTGCAAAGAAGTCCTAACGTATCTTAACTGAGAGTTGAATTTGGTGTTGGCCTTGGTCTTGGTGCTGGTGTTGGTGCTGGTGTTGGTGTTTGCGCTGGTGTTGGTGGTAGTGCTGGTGTTGGTGCTGGTGTTGGTTTTGGTGCTGGTGTTGGTTTTAGTGTTGGTGTTGGTTTTGGTGTTGGTGTGTGTGCTGGTGTTGATGATGGTGCTGGGTGTTTGATGAGGGTGTAGGGTGTTTGATATTTGGTAAGGGTATTTGTGTTGGGTGTTGGATTTTGATGTTGGGTGTTGGGTGTTTTCTGTTTGGTATTGGGTGCTTGGTAATGGTGTTAGTGTTGAGTTTTGAGTGTTGGGTGTTGGTTGCTTGGCTTTTGGTAAGGTATTGGTGTTGTGTGTTTAGTGGTAGGTGTTTGGTGTTTGGTATTGTGTGTTTGGTAATGGTGTTGGTGTTGGGTTTTGAGTGTTGAGTGTTTGGTATTGGTTGTTTTGGTAATGGTGTTGGTATTGAGTGTTGGTTGCTTGGTTTTGGTAAGGTATTGGTGTTGTGTGTTGAGTGTTGGGTGTTGGGTGTTTGGTGTTTGGTATTGGGTGATTGGTAAGGGTGTTGTTGTTATGTGTTGAATGTTGGGTGTTTAGTATTGGGTGTTTGGTAATGGTGTTGGTGTTGAGTGTTGGGTGTTGGGTGTTCGTTGCTTGGTTTTGGTACGGTATTGGTGTTGTGTGTTGAGTGTTGGGTGTTTGGTATTGGGTGTTTAGTAAGGGTGTTAGTGTTGTGTGTTGAGTGGTGGGTGTTTGGTGTTTGGTATTGAGTGCTTGGCAAGGGTGTTGGTGTTGGGTGTCGAGTGTTGGGTGTTTGGTATTGGGTGTTTGGTAACGGTGTGGGCGTTGGGTATAGAGTGTTGGGTGTTGAATGTTGGGTGTTTGGTATTGGGTGTTTGGTGTTTGGTATTGGATGTTTGGTAACGATGTTGGTGTTGGGTGTTGAGTGTTGGGTGTATAGTGTTTGGTAAGGGTTTTGGTGTTGGTGTTGAATATTGAGTGTTTGGTATTGGGTGTTTGGCAAGGGTGTTGGTGTTGGGTTTTGAGTGTTGCGTTTGGTGTTTGGTATTGGGTGTTTGGTAAGGGTGTTTGTGTTGGGTGTTGAGTGTTGAGTGTTGGGTGTTTGGTGTTTGGTAAGGGTGTTGGGTTTGGTTGTTTAGTGTCGGGTGTTGGTGTCAGTGTCATTATTTGTATTGTTGTTGATGTTGGTTGCTGGTGCAACACTGTACCGAAAAATACAGAATGATGCAAATCACTACAATACAATAAATGCAAAGTAAAGCAACACAATACAATACAATGCAAAAATAGAAAATACAATACCATACAATATAATGCTTTACATTACAGATCAATGCAATACAAATCAATATAATGCCTTTTTGTTGTATATGTGCATAAACTAGAATTAATCAGACACGTGCAAACTTGGTTCTCATGATCCTTCATGATATTAGAGAGCGAACCGCCATGTGGTTTCTTTCTCCCAGTTAAGTTGAATACAGAGCCGAGTTTTCGATAGATTGTAGCTTATCACAGCATTACAATACAATACAATACAATACTACATGTATACTATACTATGCAATTCCCAATGCTGTATGATACAATACAATACTAAGGCTATCATGGGTGTCATGGTGTCATGCCATTCCCAGGCCGATCCAAGAGCAAGGAAAGTTAAGGAATTCCCTCGAAAGTACAAGCTTTATTCGCTTCAAACTAACGTAAACATGTGTTGTTATTGTCTTAATTCTAACAATTTCCGAAGAAGGTACTGGCCAAAACGCTAGAAATATCAAGCTTCTAAAATAGTTTTAAACTCTTTTTAAACCTTTTTTAACCATTCTAGTTATCTTATTATCACTTCTTTTCGCGCGAAATAAATTTCGCAAATTTGGAATAGAAATATTTTGCGGGACTTAAGTTTTGCGAATTTGGAATAGAAATATTTCACAGGACTTAAGTTTCGCGAATAGCAGAGAAAAGTGTGTAATAGTTTCATTTCACAGTTCCTGAAAGGTAACCAAGCTTCTACATGGAACCAAGGCGAAGGTTGTCCTGGCACAGTTAGAGAAGTGGAGTTAATTATCATAAAAAAGAAACTTATTGGCATGTCTATTATTTCCACTTCTCTAACTGTGCGAGGACAACGTTCGCCTCGGTTTCATGTAGAAGCTTGGTTACCTTTTAGGAACCGCGAAATGGCCTATTCCTTTAAAATTTTCCTTGAAAGTGATTCAAATTTCGTTCCGCGAGACTTTAATTTCACATAATTTTTTCGCAAAAATTGCGAAAACTACGTCTTGCGAACATAAATGATAAGGCAGTTTTTTTGTTGTTTTGATCAGATACAAGTTTTTATTTAGAAACACGCAACACAATACACCGCCATACAGTTCAATACAATACAACACAACACAATACAGTGTAACATAATACAATACAAAAATAAACACAATAAATATGTACGTACCAAATGGTTATCTGTTCCACCGTTTGTAATCTTTACGTTTTGTTTCTTGTTATTGGCAGTCGTTTCAGGAACAAGCAGCCGAGCTGGAAGATGCCTGTGGCCCGTTCCCGTTGGATGTATACTTTACACACGAAGGAAAACTTGTGAGTAGAGACCAACATTTGACTGACTTAGTGTTCTCATAGTGTTAACCCTTGAAAAGTGTCCCCGATTGAGAAAAGTAAACTGATATGGGGTTTGTGTGGGTAGGGTCGGGAGGAGGGATGAGGGAGGGGGGAGGGCAAGGGTGGAGGAGACAAAAGACGGAAAGAAATAGCAGAGCCTGTGAGACTCGCTATCTAAACACCATTTTGCTCTCCTGTTGTTAATAACAATATATTTATCACGTCTGATTGGTCAAATGTTGGGAAATGATAAGTAATGATTTTTGTCGAACAACGTTTATATCTTCAAGTTGATAAAAAAGAGTACGTCCGAAAAACAAGGGGGGGGGGTCACTTCTTTCCTCCTCCTCCGCACCCCCAATCCCCCATCCCTATGCAGAAAAAATGAGATTTCACCAGTATAACACAAAATTACCATCAATGCAATGCCTATTTTGATTACTAACTTTGACACATGAATTACGACAGCTTACATTCAGCAAACCCCTCAAAGAACAAGGCATCGTCATAGGTTCTAATGTTGAGGTACAAGTTCGACTGAAAGGAGGTGCACCAGCCGCAACAGAATCAGGTATGTTCCTTTCTTTTAGTAAGGTCAGCATTACTTTATAGAATTTTCTGGCCTAAATTTTTTATTTTGATTTTCGGAACGCCTTCTTTATTCATGAAAGAACAAAAGTCCACGGGGCATGAAATTTTCAAATTGAAACTGGCGTCCTTATTACAATGGATTGTCCGTCACTCGTGAAGTATGGTTAAAATGCCTCAGTCATGGATATTATTTGATAGGTTCCAGTGGACCAATGTTTCTATTGCATGCTTTCAACATAATCTGAAAATGTTACACATTTGATGCTGGAAACCAAGTACCTAATGCAGAACAAAGCCATTCTAAATTTTCCTTTTCTTGTAGATTTATTCTGGCATGGAACAAATTGCCAGTTGGCGCTAAGAGTGGGGGTTCACTTCATAGTTTTAAGAGCAGGATTTCAAACTTTTAAAGTCATAAAGCTCCTTTTTATAACCTTCCGAACATCATAACCTAAAATGAAACTGCAAGTGTGAATGAGATTAGGGAGGAGATAAGCAAATGATAGGACCTTGGGGTAGCTTTTTTGTTTATTTATTTAGTTTTTCTGTTAAACTCTATAAGAGAAGAGGGTAGGCTTAATGGGATAGATAGGGAGTAACAATGTTCTAAGTTATAAATGTTCGAAATGGGAGAGCTACATCTTGTTAGTTAGTTAAATAGTTAATTAATTAATTCATTTACCTTCTTTTTCTAATTTTTAAACCTTTACTACTTATTAGTCAATTTCTCCTGGGACTGAACATTAACTGGGACACTGTTCTTTCTCCTGCTCCAGTTGCTATTTTATATCTTAACTGAAATTCTTTGTTTATATGCTTAATCTTTTTAAGTAACGGACACAATAAAGTAGAGCCAGGTAAATAAAATAGATTGTCCCTAGACATACAGTTATTCAGTGATACCATTATTAAAGCAACACTAAATCAAAGTTATACTTACCACTATATTTTTCTTAGACGTATTGTGAATGTTATTATATGTGATTATATACAGATAAATGCTCAGTTTATACCAACTTTCATTAATTGGACACTCCTCAAAAGTTGTAAATAACTAAATTAATGAACAAATTAGTAAATGTATCGTACTGTTTTGTTGCTGACATGTTTCAGAGTTGAAGCTGAAGGCGAAACTGAAGGACATAGAAAAACTTGACGATCCAAACGACATGCAGGCGAACATCAGGATGTTGTACTGGGAAATCAATGATTTAGAGAATGAATCCCAAAAGAATGAGCTTAAACGCGAACTGTCTCTGCTAGCCAAAAAGGCTTTTGATAAAGAATTGACAGAGATGCTTCAGAACAATGGACTTTTTGATACTGCTTTAGATCTAGTTCTTGACTGCATTAGCACAATTACTGATCTTGCTGAAAAATTGTTTAAATTGAGCAGCAATGATAATAGTGATAAGAAATCATACAAAATGTTAAAACGAAAGCTAGGATCTAAACTAGAAACACGTGGAGCTCTAGCTTGTAGCGGTATCGATACAGAATCCGACTGGGCAGCAACGCTAATTAGAAAGTGTCCAAATGTACGCGCTCTTCAGGGAATGCAATTCTCCCAGCTTTCAAAAATTTTAGAAACTGCCGATGTCAACGATAAATTTTCTGTAGAAGAAATATACTGTGAAGGAAAAGATATCAGAAAGCAGTGTAGAAGTTATGGCTTAAGTCTAAAAACGTCGGAAGAGCTAGAACAAAAAGGGATTAGAGATGTTTCGCAGATGTCTGACAGTCAGTTACGTGAAACCCTAGCAGAAATACCAGAGAATGAAAGATGCTTCATGAAAAAGATGTATTCCAACAATAAACCTGAAAATTTGAAAGAAAAACAAGAACAACAAGAAAAACGGGATAACTACAAAAAACAATTGGAGGAAGCAAAAGCATTAGCTATGGAGACTCGAAAGGACGCAAGAGAAGTGTTTAGAGAAAATCGAGAGAAGTTCGAGAGTAGAGTGAAAGAAATTGCTGCAAGGGCCAAACTACCTCAAGATTGGAACATTCAAAACCTTGACGACCCAGATAAACTTCTAGAAAGTGTCGAAAATGTCTTAAACACTGCAACAGAAAAACTGTCCATCTCTCCCTATAACACACATGAAGAAGTTGTTGCTGCGGCAAGTGGAGGATTAGCTCGTCACGCAATCAATTTCCTTGGAGATGACGGTGAAGAAACAACTAAACGGCCGCCGTTTCCTATTTTGAGAAAACCAGAATATGTGGAGTGGTTGAGTCCAGCCGCGGGATACAAAGTGTCTTACTTTAAATCTACTCTGGCAAATGCATCTTCCCTGTTCTATAAGTCAGTGGAGTCTTCTGGTCTCAGTATAGCTGCAAGTGTTTCTGGGGGTTATATGGGGTTTCATGCCAGTGCCTCAGGTCACTCCAACTCCGAAACATCCGATGAAACAGAGAAAAAAGTACAAACATCTAGCACTTATGCCTCTGTTACACAATATATTGTTCATCCAACGAAGGCTTTCCGGCTGCCAAGAGAAGAGATGCAGTTAGAAAATGAGGCAAAACTCAAAGCAAAAAGGATTACTGACCTTATTTCCGCAGAAGATTTCCTCAGTAAGTATGGCTCTCACGTGTCAGCGGGATTGCACACTTTGGGAGGTGTGTTTTTCAGTACTGTAAAAGTAACAACAAAGGAAAAAACAGAAACAACAGTTCTCACAAATGCGGCAGCAGATCAGTTTGGAGCTGAAGTCTCAGCGGGAGCAGCAGGACTTGGATGGTCAGTGTCAGCGTCCACGAAAACGGAGCATTTTAATATTTCTAGTTCTAATGATGCATCCCAAGTGAAAACCAGGGAAGGACATTTTGAAAAGACAGTCGAAACACTGGGACCAGCAACTACTAATCCAAACATATTCGGCGAGATACTTCAGAGTAACAATGCAACATGGTTTGTGATTGATCGTGGCGATCAAGACTCGCTTGTGCCAGTGTGGGAGATAGTTAAGGAGCTTGGTGAAGAATATGCCAAACCTGCGCTGCTTATCAAGCGTGCTTGGGAGACAAAGAACTTGTCGCGCTTGTCAAGAAATAAGGAGGTAGGTTACCCAGCGAACTCATCTGGAGACAAAAGCGAAATTATTGAAATTGAAATTTTGGAGATGAAAAACTATATACGCAGCAAAACATATATTGCTGAACAGAAACCTGACACGTGTGTGATAATTTTGGTTGATATATTCCATAGAATACGCACAACAGAACAAACATGTAAGACACTTGATGGTGAAAAAAATGTAATGGCTATAGCCCTGGAAATACCTTCATTTGTCGAATTTTTGAAAAATATTGCAGCTAAACCAGAAAACACTTTTAGTACTGCACAAAAATTGATACGCACAACGATTAATCCTGCAAAAGTAAGAGGAAAAGTGCGCTTCCATCCAGAATTACTGGCGTTCCTTGAAGCCAGTTCCGACACAGCTGCAGATGTTAAAGAGCTAAAAGAAATAACTATTGAAAACCTTGCTGACGAGCTATACAAACTGGGCGAGAAACTAGAATATGAAGGAATGGACAGTGCTACCGGCAATCGCGAGGCTGCGTCACTATTACAAGCTGCTTTAAGTGTGGAGAAAAATGAAGAACTACGCACTGCCCTAGAAAGTCTAGCAATTTCAGTGGGATATCAAAAAAATTTCTGTGATTTTGAAACTGTTCTAGGACCAAGCGAACTATCTATTTTAGCTGGAAAGATTTCTGCAATTCTTCATGCAAAATTTGAGACGGGAATGCAAGTAAAGTACACATTCGAAGGCACAATGGAAGAACTTGGATCTGGTCAAATTGAAGCAGTTGGAAGCATTGCATTAGTGAAAGAACGAAATGCCTTTGTTTTATGGAACTCTTTAACAAACAACGCTACAGGAAAAACGTGGGAGAGACAGAAACAGACAGAGCAGTGGAACCGTGAATGGATGGGGGGAATCATGCGTGGCAATCCGGAGAACTATTTTAAACCAACGAAAAATGAACAGTTACCCTGTAAAATACCCTTTTGGAAACTCGAACTGTACAGCCAGCAAAATAATGTTAACGATTCGACTGCATCGTACCGTGGAATACGATGGCGGCAAACAAATGCAAAGCGTAACGTAATGCCGAGCTTTACAGTTTCTAATTTTTGCGTAGACAAGCACGTGTTATCAGACGGAGCTTCTTCGTCTCAAGACATTGTTCATCTTTTATGTCGCCGAATGGATGCCTTTAAGAAGAAAGCTGGTTCTGAAAGCTGGGAAGATGACGATAGTTGGAGCGACGACGATTCTGCCGAAACTGAAGAAAACAATTTGGACCCAGAAGTTGCTCTTGCTGAAACAGATCCGTTTAATCTTCTCTTAGAACAAGTTTCTAAATGTAACCTTTCAGCAAAGATGAGGCTGTTTGATATGCTGCTCCAGCAACGCTATACGATCCCATTAATTATTCAAGAATCTAGTGAGATGTTTTCCTACAATGCCGGTGCCCTGCGTTTTATCAGCATTAAACTCTTTTCGGATGTAATAGAACTACTAAACGATAGGTCGCTCCCACGAATAGCATTTGTGTCTAGACGATCAGAGGGACAAACTGAAAATAAACATCTTGTTAAGAATGTTTTAAATTGTAATGTTACAAGCTCTGTCAGTGATCATGCCATCGGGACAATTGCAGAACTTGGAATCGGTTTCCTAAAAGATGACAACAAAGAGGGAAACTATGATGCGTGGCTCATTGTAAATGTGCGGGGAGATTACAAGCCTCTGTGGACGTTTGTGACGCAGTTCGCTGATGTTGTCGTCGTTGAGTTAAACCCAGACGACTCACAAGAGGTGGAAGTAGGAAAGCAAGGTTGTGTAAAGGAAACAGCGGAAATTTTAAGGTGGAAAAACAGAAACGATTTAGAAAAAGCAAAGAAGTTTAGAAAACCGTTATCAATCCAGGGCAGTTTATATGGAGTAGCGGATTTGTTAGAAAAAGCTGTTCGTCATTATCGCCTAAAGATAAGACCAGAAGATCATTCACTTCTACTAGACATAACGCTGGAAGGCAAGCAAATAGAGAATGAAATTATGGGCCTGAATGAAATGGAAAAAAGAATTGAAAGGTTTAATTTTGATGAATTGCGCCAGAAATTGCAGATGCAAAGTAGCTTTGCTAGACAATGTGAAATTGAAATCGAGATGAAACGTATTCGGGCGAACATTGTGCAACGAACACATAAATCTGACCAAGTAACTCAAGAAAAGAAGTTTCGACTCGACATTGCAGACGGACAGATGCAACTGCCACTTATTCAACAATTTTATAGTTTGCTTAATGAGTCTGATAGTGATCTGCGTGTCATTGGGATCCAACAGTTTGCAAGCTGCGTAAATGAAAAATCCGATGCAATTTTAAAGAAAGAAAAGGTTAGAAAAGATAGTGCATGGGAATACTACAAAGAGAATCCAAAAGATAGTGATGCGCTCCAACTGTACTACAGAGCAAAAAAAGACTACACGAACAAAAGCATCAGTGTCACCCACTGTTGGAGAGAGCTGAGCCACATTTACTCGGCCAAGCCTGGTATGTATCCAAATCTTCCGCTTTTGGCGGCACAGTATCTCTTAGACGGCTTTGCTCTTGAGATCCTAGATGGTGATGCAGGAAGTGTAAACATTGAATGGTTTCAGAAAGTGATGTTTCACTTAAATGACAAGCTTACTAAAGAACTTGACCACGAACCAAAAGTGTTTGTTGTGAGTATAATGGGCACACAAAGCACAGGCAAGTCGACACTTCTTAACACTATGTTTGGATGCCAGCTTCACACGTCCTCTGGACAATGTACCCGAGGAGTACACTTACAGTTAGCCAGGGCTGAGAACCGTGAAGGAATCGATTACGTTCTTATTATGGATACTGAAGGAATTAGAAGCCCTGAGTTCTTTGGAACTGAAGGTTCAGTATCAAGAGATAATCGCATGGCAACATTTGCAGTTTTACCAGCTAATGCGTGCATTGTCACTACAGTTAATGAAGAAGACTCTGCTATCAAGGAGGTGCTTCCAATTGTAATGTTAGCTTTCAAAGGTTCAAACATTGCACAAGAAAGTGCCGGCCGGCTGTCTTCCTTGCTGTTCTTTGTTTATAGTAAGGTAGGAACATCTCCAAGAGACCTGGAAGGCTTTGAAGAGAACCGTCGCCAACTTGTTATGGAACTTCAAAGTGCAGCAGATAGGATTGCAGGCTCAAAAGTTGCAGGCTCTGAATCATCTAGTGAAATTGATCATTTAGAATCCGGTGGCAAAAATCTGCAGAAATTTCTTGCAAATTTTAAGACAAGCAAGAAAGAAGCAGAGAGCGATGTAAAATATATTGGTTTACTTAACAAGGGAGAGAAGCCGCCAAACGACATCCCTAATAGTGAATACGGCGAGAAAGCTCACCAACTTCTTGAGTATATACACAAGAGAAGAAAACAATGTGCGCTGAAAGGCCACACACTTAAGAATTGGGTTGAATACCTTGAGCTAGTGATGAAATGTATCAATACATCAGACTTTGAACTGCATTTCAAGACTGCGCTACAATTCCAGTCTTACAATGATCTACAAGACAAACTGTATGACGTCCGGGAAGAACTGTCAAAGAAATATTGTGATACATATAACTCCATCGAGCGCCAACTATTGACTGCAAAAGAGGAACCAAACATTGACGACCTCATTGAGCAGTTTAGCAAAGGAGTAGCAGAGAACGATCGAGAACAAACAACTGTTGTTACGAAGTTACTTGACAGGAAGGAGTTTGTGCAGTTCAAACCAAATGAGTTAAGTCAGTGGAACTATTTTAAGAGTGAAAGGCAGCGAACGTGGGAGCAACTGTTAAGAGACTCTCACGAGACGAAATGGAAGTACGGTAAACAAGAAGAACAGCTTGAGAAAGGAATTTTGACGGAATTGCGAAAACAATGGGAAACAAACCAGAAGAAACTTAAGGATGAAACACAACAGAATAATTTATTTTGCGAAATTTTTGAGAGGCATTTGAAAGAGGCAAGGAAACTTCACCCTCCTTTGAACACTGAACTGAAAATTAGAGACGAATATGCTCAAGTTTTGAAACAATTTGACGTCGGAGGCAGTAGCAATTGGCTGTCAAACGGTCTGGGTTATATGAAGAAAGGTTTTGATCATTTCCTAAAGTTTGTTGGAATAAAGGATAAAACTGACCTACAAGACATTGCTCACAAATTGAAATCAAGAGTGACAGACAGACTGCGGACTGTTAAACGCTATAACGGCAAAACTGTTTCAGATGCTATTAAGTACACGAATGAAGCAATTGAGAAAAATGGTATTTCAAATAATGAGCAGAAAAAACACCTACATCAAGTAGTTTTTGCCATATTGGTTGAAAAACTTAGGTATATTCAAAACGAGTGGGACAAAACAAACAACGTGACTGTGAAGTTAGAAAACTCCAGAAGCCGGCTTCTTGAAAAGTTTAAGAATATATGCAAAGGGTTTGTTGGAGCTCGATCAGTTGCTGCTGATATTACAAGTGCCCTGAAGCAAGCTTACACAAATGGATATAAACACCATCTTGCCTATGACACTTGTCAAAGAGTGAAGTTCCAGCCATGGGTAAAGTTTCCAGTCACAATGCAGGCACACATCGAACTTGACTTAATTGAAAAGATCAAAAAAAGGGAAACAAAAGCTGTTCTGGAATCAATTTACAATTCGCCGAATCATTACAATGAAGTGCTTACTACACTTATTGTTCAGCACAGCAGGAAAGAGAACATGAAGAACGAGCTGGTAGAAAACATCAAAGAAGCTGTAAAAATGACAACTACTTCCATCGAACAATACAAAAACAAGTTTGGTAGTTGGTTTCATAAACAACTTGATCAGTTATTGCCTCCTGAGCTGCTTAAAGAGTTCCCTGCGGGAATTTGGGACGAAGTAGAAAAACAAGAAAAAAGCCATGGTCTATCGAAGCGAGATTGGATGGAAATTGGGGATGAGATACAAAAGAACGTTGAACAGTGGAAACAAGAAACAGCTCTACATGTTTCTGATCAAGAGCTCTGTCAGCTTGTCAAAGACAAAATAGAAATGGAAAGAGGATCTACCACAACCAGGGAACGATGTTCGACGCCTTGTCCACACTGCAAAATGTTATGTATCAATTCATCTGGCCATGACATAGATGATAAAGGTGACCATGAAACATCTGTCGGCCGTGGGAGGTTGCATGACACTCACCATCAACCTCAAGGAATATGCGGCTGGCACCTCGTTGGATCAGGTGAACTTGTGGAAAAGACTTGCACAGAGTGCGTTGTAAATGGAATTTCCTTCATACGTGATGGCAAATCGATACCTTATAAAGACTGGTGCAAGACATATCCATCGTGGGCTCTCCCAAATATAACAGGTAAAAAGCACAAACTTCTAGAGTATATATTTGTTGAATATCAAGACGAACTGGTGAAAAAATTCAACGGAACCAAACGCTGCCCAGAGTACAAGTTGCTGTCTTTTTCTCACAACCTTGATGAAATCGAAAGGCAATGTAAGGAGCTGTCTAAAACTGTTTGAGCAATGTGAAGAGCTAGTGTCTGTTGTTTCATAATCTTAGTATGTTCTTCTTTCAAGAACGTTCGCTTATGAATCGAGACCGTTTGGGGAATTTTACTAATAAATAGACAATAACTAAAATAAGACAACGATATGACTAGGAAATAAGACATTAGTGCATAGCCATGTCAAAATTTGTTCTGCAAGGAGATCCAGTACTCAAATCAGTTTTTGAGAAACTGCAAGTGATTTTCAAATAGCATAGCATATATCGATTTAATAGTTTGACGTAAAACATTAAAGTAATTAAATACATGTGTGTAACATTAGTGAGGATTTGGTAACAATTAACGAAACGCGTGTGTAGCATTGATGATGATTAATCAATACACGTGTGTAATAGTTGGTAAAGATTTGATTATAATTAAGTAATGGTCCGAGTAAGAACTAGAGAGGCCAACGGCAAAGAAAGCAAAAAGGTGCTGACTGCGATCCGATATTGTTTAAAGCGCTCACCTCATTGACTAAAACATGAAAATCTACTATAACTTTACCAGTTAGTACATTTTTTTAACTCTAGTTTACTAGTTTATTCCTTTATAGTGAAAACTATTCCGATATTTAATGCAACAAAAATTCCATGTGGGGAACATAGGAAACTCGAACCTTTTGGTGGCTATTGTTTTGTAGTCTCTTGATT
The DNA here is from genome assembly GCA_025448255.1 of Umimayanthus chanpuru. Taxonomy (NCBI): domain Eukaryota; kingdom Metazoa; phylum Cnidaria; class Anthozoa; order Zoantharia; family Parazoanthidae; genus Umimayanthus; species Umimayanthus chanpuru. Next base: position 15,104 of record JAOEJI010475166.1, read on the forward strand.
GCATAAAATCTTGTAGCACAAAAGAAACGTCGCTTTAAAACAAAGTATTGTTATATTTTTTTTTCTCAAAAACGTGTTGTGTAAAGGTTGATGTATTCTCAGTATGAAAGTCTAAACATTCTAATGTGGGTAAAGCAAATTGCGGCAGAACAATAGAAGGTTCTCTAGTTTTTAAATGGATTGTTACTTAATAACAACAATTTTATTATTAATATGGTATTCACAATATTATTGTAAACGCAGAGTTTTTGCTTTTTGCGTACAAAAACTTTATTATTGTTATTATACCCGTGTGTAACATTAGTGAGGGTTTGTATAACTAGTTTATAATACTCGTGTAATAGTTAATGGGGATTTGATAATAAAACCTAATATAAAATAGATAACTGACTCGTACTGCCTATTTTGCAGCAGATATTCTCTTTCTCTCAGGATTTCTCAGATGATGGAAGGATTGATTTGGAGGTTTAGTCTACACAGATTGTTGTTTTGTAGGTTGGTTTTTATGACGTCGTTTTGACTTAGTAGAATAACTTGAAAAAATCTTTACTAAAGCAGAGCATTACTAGTACTCACTAAATTTCAGAATGATATGTCCAATAATTCGAATAAATGGGTGTTATAAAGCTTCTTAATTTAGGAGTTTCTATGCCTGGCGGCCAATTATATATTCTCTGCAATTTTCGACGTCTTCAAACACATTAATTTACACTGAATATTCAACGTCCCGGCGAAGCTTACATATCTAGCAACTACAAGGGAGCACGCGAAACAGCTTGTTTCGAGGCCTCATGTCCTTGTCCCTTCGGCCGCCATCTTGGATTTCGCCGGCGCGGGAGCATGGGCTTGAGTGGTGATCGACAACTCAACGCAGGCCGAAGGCCCGAGGAGCGAGCGACGTTATCTTTTGAAATTCAAATTTTCATGCGCCCACACAAAACTAATTCAGCGGTTCACTTTCTCAAACTCAAACTCAAGCCCAAGCTCCCGCTCCGGCGAAATTCAAGATGGCGGCCGAACAGACAAACTAACGAAACTTGTTGACATCGAGACAGGCTGTTTCGCGTGCTCCCTTGGCAAGTACTAGAGAGCTTAAGCAACGAGGACGGGAACGTCAACGAGAACGTTGTAAAACAATGGTTTAAGTTACAGAATACAATCACTGCACGTGGGAATGCAACCACCTGGCCACTTTTCCGCCGTCGTC
>JAOEJI010476277.1:0-16286 GCA_025448255.1 Umimayanthus chanpuru
TCTGAAAAGGGATTGATCATGAATTTGGCTTGAGAGATGTAAACCATTGCAGGTTTAGGTCAGACTGAAATGCAGTATTGATCGAATAAATATAACCTTGTCATTTGCATGCTCAGCCAAATTATAGTGTATGTTGTATTATTGTGCAAACTAAAAGGTTATGTAAAAACTTTTAGATGTTGTTACTGTATTTACCATAGTTTTGCTCTACTTTGATCTCTCTAAACACAGCTTGTCTCTCCTTGAATTTAGGGTAGGTAACTTTCAGTTTTGTGTTGTTTTTCTCATCCACTTTGCTTCTCTGTGCAGGTCATAGTTAAAGTGGATGGCTGCCAAGATTGTCCTGAAAAGAAGTTGTCATTTTCCAATTAGATGTAATTTATAATGACTACTCTAGGTATGTTCAACAGCAAAATGCATTTACCAGTAACAATGTTATGTTTATTTATTTACAAACTTCTAATTTTTTTGTTTTCAGAATAGTGACTGATTTGGTTCTTTCTCTTCCATGGGTTACAGCGTATTTACTGGTACTGTAATGATTTTTGACATGATTGTATTAACCTACTTAGCATTCCCAGGTAAGAATATGCCAGCATATTAGGTGCAAACTGGTTGACATTGCTGAGTTGTAACCCTCCAGGCAGCTTGTTTGGGCCACTAGTAATGCTCCTTGCTTCGAGCCTGGCCTATAGTCGTTCCTGGAAGGAACACTCGCAGGAGAGTGTTTGCATGCCACAGGCTTCTTCCTTGTTGCCACTTTCTGGTGGTGCTCTCTCTTTCATCCCCACGAAGTCGAACTGCAACAGCTCCATCTTGTCTTCTGAAGACAGCTGGAACACAGAGGTGACACTTTGCCTCTGGAGCGTGGCATCATGGCAGTTGGTTTCAGCAGTCTGCTCCATTGCCCACAGAATGCAATGCGGCAGGTTGTTCTGCAGACATGGACAATGGAGTTGACTTGTACAACCGTATAGAGTTAGACTAATAATAAAGTAAATACCATTGATGCATGGTCAACAATCATTAAAGTTACGATAACTTATTAATAACTACAAATAACAATAGGAACTATATTGTCAAGTAACTATATTGTTGGCGTTTGTAATTAATGCGTTTCTTAGAACGAAATTCACAGCATTTATTGAGCCCAAAAGGCTGCAAAGTTCTCAATTGCGCCGCCTAGTACCCTTCCCTCGTTAATAAAATGTCATCTAAATCCTTGGTGGTTTTTTGAATTGATTCAAAAAAATATCTGCTAAATGTGGGAAAATGTCCGAGGTTTGGGGCAAAATATCTGCTAATTGTGGGAACATGTCCCAAGTTAGGGACGAAATATCTACTAAAAAGAGCAAGATTTCCGAACTTAGTGACAAAATATCTACTAAATTCTACTTTCACTTCACAGTCTCTGTCAGGAGTATGTGTTAAATTACATATTCCTTACGAAAAGTTAGGAGGAAAATGTCCGAGGTTGGGGACAAAATAGGTAGGTATCTATAAAGTGAAATGTACCTTTCAAGTATAGTTCTTCACAGTAACTGTCTTTCTGTATCCTCTTTTTTTAAATTTTTTTCGCTATTTTAATATTTTTTTAATATTTTTCTGTTACTGACGCCTTTTAGTCTAAACCCTTTAATGTCTGTAACTCTTTTTCAATAACCAACGATATTAACAATAAGAAAATTAGACTTTTGTCCTGAACCATAACTGCATAAAACCTCTCCAATATATCAAAATTCTTTCTCACTGCTCATCATTCCTTCTTTTTCTTCTTTAAAGAAATAGTAGAGATGAGAAAGTAGGAAATATTTGTTTTAAAGAATTTTATAGCACCATTTTCCATGTATTTAAGGTAAAAATGTTATGACTTATGGATAATTTACTGTCAAACGTCGGATCAACTATTTTCATAGAGATTTTGGATGAAAAATAGCAATGAAATTTCCGTATCATATTTGTTACGATCGAGCATTTAAACCTATTAGACTTAAGTTACATGCATACTTTCTGTTTTCTAAAACTATTTTTAAGGATTTATTTTTTGGAATAAACTAATAAATTATTACCTTCACATGGAATTTTTGGCGATAATATGATTGCATGGTGGCAATGTCCTCTTGGTGGAAGTACTCCTGTGTTCCCGAAAACTCGATCAGTTTTCCCTCATCTCCTCCACGTTATCCATCAGTGGAGGGGGCCAGTTCCTTGTCTGAAATTTATAGGGGCAATTGCGGCTTGTGGCACCCCTTGACAAGTCTTCCAGCCATTTTAGCTTGCCATGTTTGTTGCTGCTAACACTACCATATTTGCGATTTTGTTTGGAATGGACATTTGGTACTTCTAGTGAATCTGCATGTTCAGGTTCAGTTTCCGATTGATTATCTGATTCACGCTGCTCAGAAAAAGAATCTTCATAGCCATACGCGTCTTCCATAACTACCACAAGTAGAAATGACAATAACTGACTACTGGTACCACCAAGGGAAGTGACAAGAACTGAAAAGCTTCAATTCTAGAACTTTCAGTAAATTACGCATGTGCATTGCCAAAAGTAACTGATTGGTTCAAGTCAATAAATAAAACCTGAAGAAAAAAATCGACGAACATGCAATGCTCGTCTTTTGAGGCAGGAAGAATTTTTTATTTTTTTTTCCGGTTCCGGTTTCGATGATTTTACGCTGGGATTCAAGTTCGCTTCCTTAACCAAGTGTGGAGCGTCACGCACAGATCGGACATGGTTCAAGGCATTTCAATACCATCGTGTTTCTGAAATCCGTTTCTAGATCTGTTGCTGAATGGACAGAGCTATTTTTTGTAAAAGTTCCAGTTAATTATTTTTGTCAAACGCTGAAACTATAAGAACTATATTTGTGTCGTTATGTTTGAGCATGTTAAAGCTGGAGCAACCCGTGAGTCAAGCAGCTGGCTTTCAACTTCAAATATCGCCATTTTTTGTCTGATAAATTAAAGATTGAAAAGCCATAGTATTTGCGTAGCGAGGCACAAATTGACTCAATCCAAGTCCATCAGTTTATAAAAGATTTGATTTGTGACAAAGTTTGTATGGAAAATTAACAGTTTACTGAAATTGAGCGACAGATTGAACCCACTATTTCCAATACTAGTTCATTGCTCATTCACGATTTAAAAAGACCATACACTAAAAAGTAAGTTCATATGTTTGCCGAAAATGCGGGGAAAAAGAAATGTCTTGCCCAATTCAAAAGAGGAAATACTTGGTGTTTTAGAGAAAATTTAAAATACGAATTTTGGAACCAGTACAACCATTCATCGTGGAATAACAAGTTGTAAAAAAAAATACAACATAATCCCTGCAAGTGCTTTGATTTACTAGATGTTCTCGAATTATTTTTATGAAACGGTATACGCAGGTGCACACGCGACAATACATCCCACAAACAATGGAACACATCCAATTTAAGCATAAATAGCACGGAAAATAATTTTTTCACTCGCCAACTAGCCAAAGATCAAGGTTTCCATCGCGCAGCAGCGTTACGGCTTTGGGTCCGGTGGGAGTGCTCCCATGCGACTAGTTGGAAGTGCACTTTACTCCAGTGAACTTTTCCAACCGAAAATCCCTACTGGCTGTGAGAAAAGTGCTTAGACAGACAAGTATCGCTTTTTGTACAGCCTTGCAACCTGCACTGTAGACTAAGATTGCTGTCAACGCATTGTGCGCTAGGGTGTTAGCTATTTTCGTCCAATTATATTCGAAATAACTTTCATGATAATGGTTTTCATAATTTTGAATTCCTTAAATTTACTTTATGTTCACAAAAATTATATTTTTTTACTTCCCGATTTTGGCAAAGGGTGCGTTTGTCAGAAACGAAACCTACCATGTGATACTGATATTCGTGGTTGCAAGCGAATGAAGCTTTGTTAAGAGTAAAGCTTTTTTTCATTTCTTTGAACATTTTGTTGAATGTTTACGTTTTTAAAACTTAACTTCCGTGCTTGGTTAAATTCATTGTACCTTTATGCGTACGATGTCCGTGTCTTCTTTGGCTGTCAAGACTCTGTACAACTCATTTTTCTTCCGTGTGAAATGCATCTTGGCGGTTCTTCTGGACTTCTTGGCTTCTTCCGCCATTTTTTCTTTGAGTGTATAGTTATTGCCTCCAGGGTGACATGGTGCCCCGTGAGGAACGAACACAAGCACTCTGCATAGACAATGTTGCATGGTGGAATTTTTGAAGAAATTCTTCATCAAAGAAGAAATTGTCACAAGTATTGTAACTCGGTGTAAGGGCGTGGATGATTGTACCCATACACTTTTTCCCTTCATAACGGCTTGAAATTGTCTTTGCACATTCAATAGAGATCTCTCTTCCCCTTTGCTGCTCAAGGGCATTGAACTCATCCTGTGAAAACCCATAGATTTCTTCCTTAGTTCAAATCATCCAAAAGTGGGAGTCTTGGAACTGGAATAGATCTTCCATTTGCAGTAGCTTCATTAACACTGCGCATTACTTGCTCAGCAATGTGGGAGCGTGAATCATTCGGAGCATAATGAATCCTTGCTCTGAGATCAAGGTTGAAGATCTGAAAGTGTTCAGCCATCCTAATTTGGACAACAGATAAAACCCCTGGGCCTGCATCACTAGTTTAAACATCCATTGGTCTGTAAACAAATTTAATTTTAGGTTAATTGAGGTTATCAAACCTACTTTCATTGTCAAACATATTAAAAAGTTTAATACAGCTGGACAAAAAGCTGGGAATGATCCTTATTTCTGGTCAGCCCTCAAAAAGAAAACAGAAAAGAAAACTCCATTTTCATTGTCAAACATAATAAAAAGGTTTAATACAGCTGGACAAAAAGTTCCTTATTTCTGGTCAACCCTCAAAAAGCACAATGGCGGGGTCTAGGTAAATTATAGCCACAACAATAGTTGTGGCTGAGACCAGCCATTTTATAAAATCAATGTTTCATGGATTATTTAATATTGCACTTGATGTGTTCAACACAAACAATAAACTTGAAATGTTTCTTTCATTAAAAAGTCTGCAATAAATCTTTAAGAATCAATGTCAGTAAAAATCAAAATTCGAGATTGCCTCGTCAAGTCATTGATTTTTTCATATTTTGCCTAAATAAACCCTATGGTAAGTTATTTTCGGAAAATACATTAAAAGGTTCAACAGCGCTTTATCTTTTAAAACCGTGGGAAGTTTGTAATACGCCATTTCGCCTCTTGGCTGCAGTTGCGCTCACCATCATCTGGCTGAAAATGACGCAATTTCTCTTCATTCGTACATAATAGCGAGATACATATATATGTTTTGGACATATTATAAAACAATTATGCAACTTTCTAAAAATCGATATTGTTTTGAAAAATATGTGACTGAGATTATATTTTGGCTCGCTGAATGTACCCCAGTCCGAGTGATTTGAAAGAGCACCAAATTGAAGGTCTTTTCTTCACACACATAACTTCACTGGTATACAATTTATTTGAACTAAAACAGTATAAAACGGAAGTACAACCTTCATATTCCATTGTGTGAAAATCTTTCTTGCAGCAAATGAAAAGTGACCCGCTGAGAGTTCACAATGCGAACTGTACTTTTCAGCTTTTGAAGTCGCTAGTCGTTATGTAAACATGAAGGCTAGTTTAAAATGTTCCATGTCAACAACCAGAATGAGAGCAGTTTCTCAGGATGTTTTGATATTCTCCAACTGAAAGCATTTTAGTTGTTGGGATTTATATTAAATTTTGCTGAAAATGTGAACATTTAATGAAGAAATTTTGAACAAGATTGAGAGCAAAGGTTACGCACATAAATTCCAAATACGCAAAGTTTTTCCTCTGTCCTTTGGCGCTCAACAGCAGTCTTCAAATGTTTGACGCACTGTGGTACTGTCGCTTCCTTGTCGCTCTGTAAAATGGAATTTGTGCATTACTTCCCATTCTGGTCGTACACACCAGGTGGGAAACCCAGACCAACCATCGGTCTTATCTCAGCAGTCATTATTTCATTTTTTGATAATGACTGCTTTGTTTTTAATAGTCCAGGATGTATTGCTCCTTTGGGATCCGTTTCTTCAACTCTTCCGAACATTCAATGCATCAATGAGTCCGGTATGCCTGGGGCTGCCAATGTTCCATCCAAAAATGTCATTCATTGTGCAACACTTCTTGGTGTCTGTAAATCCGTCAATTTTGATATGTTGTCCTTCATGTGAATATCACATAAGAGGTGAATATAACAAAAGGAATAGGTAGACCAAAACCTTGGTACAAAGCCTTTTCCCCATCCGTTCCATAGGCAGAACACTTTAAGCTTTACCATTGTTGAAGCCAGTTCGTAATAACTTCCTTCCTCTTTCTTGTGATGAAGAAGGATGGGTCCGATTCGTACGGGATAGTTTCCCTCTCTGGTACGCAACATCAAATGACGATACGTTGTGAGCGTTACGGAGTAGCACCCGAAATTCAAAGTAGGATCAACGCCCAAAATAGAGAACTTTGCTGGGTTGCAGCAAAAACGTCAACATCCTTCAGCTGCTGTTGGGTGGCAAGAACATGTATTTGTGTCCATAATAAATAATATGAAATAAATATCTCGTGATATCTATCAAAAAGCAGATGTAAGTAAAACTCATTTAACATTGGTACTCTGAGGTGTAGATCATAAGTGAACATATCCAAATTGAAGGCCAAAAGATTTGCAGCTGAACAAAATTTTCTCAATAAATTTGGATTTAACGTCGAACACAACCCCTGCAGTTTATTGTCAATTTCAGAAAACAGAAGTTCTTTGGAGTGGCCTTTCTCTTTGTTGTTCCATAAAACCTTGCACGCTTTCTTCGGTAAACCCAAAGTCAGACACTTACAACTTTCTCCGTAGTGACCTCGTATGTGTTTGCTTTGTGTTTCGAAGGGATAATCGATCGTGACCTGAAATAGTAAATACATTCCAATAAGTGAATAACTTATTAAACAAAGCGTGTCCAGGTACAACTCTTTTTATATTGAAATCATCAGTTCTTTAAAATATCTCATCTTAACAGTATCCATTTTTTCGCTCTTTAGAAATGGTCGCTCAGGTGTTGCATTCTTTGGGTCTGTATTTGACTTACACTTATTTGACTTTACAGGCGGATCTGATTCCGAGAAAGACTTTGTGATCTCGTCCCATGCAAATAGCTCTTCAGAAGAGGGAGACTTTTCACAGAAACTAGAATGAAGAAATGTATGTGTGTAGTTGTCGTTTACATGTGCTCCCTAAACAGATCTTCATTGTTCCTTATGAATGGTAGCACTTGCAAAGATTCTTAGGTAATAATGCACTGCTAGTTGTGATAAATGATCATTTTTCCGTTTGAAAACAATATTATTTGCAACTTTTATGAAGTGAGTGGTGTAGAGCTCTGGTACATCAACGGCATGCAGTCTGTGGAACACTACGCCAGCTAATGGTTCTTTGGGCTGTGCTTCGTTTCTAATTTCAACAAGTCGATCACTATCATTTGGTACAAGTTTTTTGACAGACATTGGTTGTGATAAGAATTTAATGAAATGTTGCCAACACAAGAAAAACGGATATAAAGGTTCATAAACTTGAACACTGTTGGTAGGGACTGTGAACTGGTCTTCTATTATATAAGCAGCAATTTTTGACAGATTGCTTTACTACGCTATTGCACAAGTGAGATACAGGCTCGTTGATAAATTCCAAAAGAGAGAAAGCAGCTGTGGTCATAGCAACATAGCTCATTTCTTGTAGATTTGTTTCCGAGATGCCAATCCTTGGTTCGTCGTTGAGAATGTTATAAATGTTGTTTTGAAGGGGTGGGTGTTGTTCCACTAGACCCTCTGCCTTAAGTAGTAGGTAGCAAGTAGGTAAAATTAGTCTTACAGAAGTGTTTAGACAGATACAGAAGCTGGATAACATCAGATCAACCAAGCCGAAAAGCTTGGAATAGTTTGGAAGGCTTTTTTTTCTTGGTCGACATTGTTCATCACGTAGTAAACTAAATCTTGGAAATCTACTACCATTGGACTTTCCACTGTTACAAAAGGTTGTCAACGTTGGACTTGTAGCCGTAGTAGTGGTCTCGGGCAGCATGTACGGTTTGATTTTTGTTGTTCGTTTTTGATGTTTCATGTTTTTGTACCAATTATTGGTTTGCAATATTATATCCAACAACTCATCTTAAGCCTAGGTCTAGCAGGCTATTCTGCCAACCAATACTGCACTTGCATTCTTGCTACAACATTTTTTTCCCTAATTTCTGGTTTGTAAGAAAGTATCTTTGTAGTCTGTTGAAATCATATGTTTTCCTTGTACATTTTTATTTCAATTTAGAAAAGTTTTTTTAAACTCGATGGTACTTTGTTCATTTGTATACAGCTGTATGCTATCATACTTTTAGATTAATGAACTTATATTAGAAACTTTGTTTAAACGGTCACCATGTTAACAAGACTATGCGATTAATGAGGCACCAACTTGGTCATACAACAGCAGGTTCCACCATGTGTGTATGCACATCGCAATGATAAGACTGGACTGGATGCTAAAAGAAAGGGCAAATGAAGATTTGAATAATTCTTGGTAAACAATAATATTTTACTGATACCAACACTTACCAATGTACGTTGTATCCAGGGTGTTTGGCTAGGTGTTTATGATGTTTCATTTTACCATGAAGTGCATGGCGGATTTTGTGATTGGTTTTAGCCTCGGTTCCTAGTATCCAGGCGAGAGGTGTGCAATCTGCATTAACGAGACTAACGAACTGCACTTGTGCTGCACGATTTGGTTACTAAAAAATCCAACTATAACATCACCAGATAGAAATGGTTGGGAAACAGAAGAAAGGTTGTCTCTCCAACTCACAACAGTAAAATAACTGCCACCTGGTAGTACTTTGTCAATGAATTTGTAACTGTAAACTGTAACAACAAATGGTTCACGTCAAGGTTACTTCAGTTAGTCCATCCAAAGGGTCATTAACCAAACCTTCTGAGGTTAAACTGAAAAATCTTGTTTCACTAACAACAAATCCACTTCTAGTCACCGTTACCTGTTTACAGTTTTTATGCATTTCAATGATGTATTCACTGATAACCTCTAGTTCTTTATTAGGACCTCGTTAGGTTTAAAATTGAAGGCAAATATCAAAAGTTGTGAAGAGAAGGAAGCATTTGAACCAACCAATATCAATAAAACTGAAGTTACATTCCTACTAGACTCTTTTCGTGTTTACAATACCAAACGTTAATTTGCCTAGGCCAACTCACAACTCGGACCGAACACTGTTTATTAAATATTTGACAAGTAAAAATTTTGTTCACCTCCTCTTTTTGCTTAGTCTCTTGGCTTGCTTTTCTGTGTTTACCATACATACTTGTAAACCTACTGGTGTTGCCTCTTAGCAGTTTCCAATGACTTGCTTCTCCAACTATGAACTAGTAACAGACGTATAAAAATTAATGAAATTAATAAACTAATGCAACACATTAACGCCTAAATTAGCAGAAGTTTTCCGTTGATTTCAACTTTGTGACGAAGTTTTGTACATATCATGAATGGTAAATTTGCGATCTACCATGACCATGTCTCCCAGTAGCATTTTGTTGAAACAAAGCACAGTGTCAAAATACAAGTTCTTTAAAATATATGGTGGTGGTTTGTCTGTCGATACAACGAGGACCACCTAGTCATCCTGGGGATGGGGTTTGTGGGTGTGTAGGTGTGTAGGTGACTATTAATGCCAGTCGGCACCCAAAATGTTCTCTTGCAGTGTGGACGGGCAGCAACGGGGGACGCTTTCGCCCTGTTAATTACCTTTCATTTTCTGCTGTTTTTTTGCTTTCATTTTTCCCCATCTCTTTGTATTTGCGATTGGCGAGATCTGGCATCTAAGATAAATCCTCTTCTCTGTCACCCTCTGTTTCACTATGCTCCTCTTCACTGTACTCCTGGTCACTGTACTCCTCGTCACTGTTCTCAACATCTCTATCATCAATATCCTCAATAATCGACTCGGCATGTACAATTAGAGTTGACTCTACATCAACTGCCTAAAGATCTGTTGAACAAGTATGTAGGGTGATACACTGTCATCCTTTTACAGATTGGTTTGTACTCATTTTCTTCCAGCTTTCTTTCACATTCTTCAACAAGAAAAACGTGAAGTGTTTTAAGAATTTCAATTGATAATTTATGTGAGCGTCCTGAAGATCATTGAATTTTGGCTTCTGTGGCACACTGTTACATATTTCTAAAAACAAATGGCACTTTCATGAAAGTTCCATTTATATTTGTACTCACTCCGTTGAATGTGTTGTTCGCTCATGTTTTCCACAGCCTAGACCCATTCTTGCTCGTTTCTGACAAAATTTAGAGGCCTCCAGAGCAGGACATCGGTCTCTTTGAAGATTTGCAGCATCTCCAAAAGTTTTGGGAACATTGATAGGCTCGTTTGCATCTGTTAAGCGCTTGCGATGACAGATATTTTTGCAATCTATATAAACTTTCGCTTAGTACAAATGGGGCCTTTGTCACGTTTACTATTGACGTAATTCCGTATAAGATGTGGTGAACACAAATCTCTAAACATGGCTGAGACACTCGTTAAACTCGTATTTCATGGTGCATCAAGCTGTACAAAAACATTTCGCACATTTTTAGAAATTTGTGAAGTTACAAACTGTTTTCTTTAAATCAAGCCTGGAAACGGAGCTCAGGCCATCATCAGGCTTCTCGATTTGCGCAAACTGCAGAAGCAGACACAAACATTCCTATGTCAGGTTCAAAGCTCTGAACATCAGCGATCCTCACGTCTTGTTTGTCTTCTGTTTTCTCAGGAACAACTTCTGAAAAAAAGTTTAAAAGGAATGGTTAGACCGATCATCAGAGTTAAAATATAATCAAACTTGAGAAGGCAGAGTAACAAAGTATTATTTACATCGAAAATTGCATTAGACTTAACAGAAGTGTCAAATGTTCCCTTTGTAGCCGAATTATTTTTGTTTGGGTTGGTTGATATTAGGTCTGTTCTTTTTTGCTTGTACTGCTGCAGTCGTGAAAAAGGAAACACAAGTGAAACAAACTCAAGCTAAAATATGTCTAAATTCACATTGTATAAAGTATATTAACCTCGTGTGCCAATTTGCAAAGCTTTAATCATTAACGTTGTTTTGACTGATGTGTCTTCCAGCACTACTAGTTCCTCTTATAATTATTTTTCTTTATCTCATCTCTCTTTTGCACGTTTAATTGAGTATTTATGAGCAAAGCTTCGTATGTTTAGACATTAGGCAATGGTGGCTCGCTTTTAAGGAAATTTTACACTAATGTAAGTTGTAAACGTGACAGTAGGAAGAGGCAGGGAACAGGGAAAGTCAAGGTTCACTCAGAGTTCTACAAAACATGTCTGCTCGGCATTGAAGCCGAACCAGGTAGAGTGAGTTGAATCACAACGTTGTAGCACAAACAGCCAACCAACGTTAGAAACTGCGAATATCTAAGGTCAAATGAATCTGCTGCCACCCTCAACACATTCTACAGTAGTAATTGTAGCTAGTTGATTGTATTCTATTTCGTTTTCTGCATTCTGCATATTAATGCGCTGCATTAATTTCTGAGACAATAGAATTATCAACTGCTTTGGCCAACTCGAATAAAGGTTTTGCGCAAAACTTTTTTAACTTTATTAAATACGTTTCTGAGAATTTGAGATAACCAAAATAAAGCAATTTCATAGCCTGGGTTAAACAAGCACGAGAGTTGGGCGAGTGTTAAATACCTGTACTAGTAACTAGTGTCGTTAGTGATGGGAGTTTGACAACAACCATTTGGCTCAATTTAAACTCCCATGCGCACCTCAATGTATCAAGAACTAGTCGAGCCTGACTAGTTGCTGTCAGAGTATCGAGTGTGACTGGCCAAAGTTACAGTGTTTAGAGGTACCAGTACTGATAATTAACACAGTTCTATGACTAGAATTCAAGGAAACTTTATCACTTACGACGAAGAAGGCCCGGAGCTCCAGCTGTCATTTGCAGTACCGGCAGCGTTGGTTGAGGCAGGAGCGTCATTATCGTCTGCACCTACTGGACTTTCCTTGGGCTTGGGAAGATGGCAATCATTCTCTTCACTAAACCCCTGTTGACAACGAAGTTTGTTTTGAAATTGCAAAAGCTTGCCTTAGATCCTGACCCTCACACCAAACTTTAATCCCTGATCGGCAAGGAATTTATCAACCGCCTGCTCAGTGAGGGAGCAAATCGAATTGATGACAACATCCTCCACTGCAAAGAAATAATGTTATAATAAACTCTTATAGTAACCGAAAAATCAATAAAATAAAAATTAAACTCTCAATTAAATTCGTAAACTCTTTCATCTCTTCGCATCTTGAAAGCATGGCCACCTTCAATGTAAAAGCCCACCTTTTTCCAAGGAGGCTTTGTGGCTGTGCCACTTGGGAAAGTCTATTTATAGTTGTATTCCCGCCAATTGCGCGGGTAAGAAGCAGCCTGCCATGCCGCATTGAGACAAAAGCCGAATGGAAAGTTTTTTAGTCCAAGTATGAAGTAAGCAACAATTAACACAATTAGAATAAAGATTATCGCCAATTGTGGAAATAAAACGGTCAGGCAGGTGCATTATACTTTGAGGTAGGAGGGAAAATTCTTCGATCTAAACAAACAGTAAGAAACACAGTTCGAGCAAAAGTCGTGAAAACTAGGTTAACTGTATTGCAACGACAGTTAAAAGTAAGTTACATAACAAAACATCGAATGAATGCTAGAATTCAGGACGCACTGGATGCATGAGCTTCACTCAAACAGAACTAACGTGGAACTCACCGTAAAATATATCGCTGTATTCCTCCAATCCGTTTTGCGTGAACCAGTCTCTGACGTCTTCTTTTGTAAACATCTTCTGTGACATCCTAGATGTAGATTGGGGTGAACAGAAAAAGTAAGAAACTGAAGTATGGAAGCTCATCGCAGTGGTAGAATGCGAGAACGACTGATCCGGCCAAAAGTTTGGAACAGAGAGAAAGATGTCGATAGAATACACTTTTGATCCTCCTTACTAAAACCGCAAGCGTTGGAAAATGAATTTTATTGGCTGGTAGGATACTAGCTAATTCCGCCTTCATTTTGTTAGAGTCTTAGTTTACGTGTTTGCAAATAGTAAAGTGGTTTCATATGGACATGTTACTTCTAAAAGGTCTTTGATTTCTGGAACTGTGACGTTTTGCATAGGCAGGGTAGCATTATTGAATCTGATTATTACCCACAATATAAGTCAGGCACATTCGACATGACTATCCAGGGCTAAAGACTATCATCCTCTTTTCGTAAATTCACTCTTCCCTGATGCCCACTATGTATAACTGTCACAGACTAGAATGCTCCAAGAAGCATTTTAGAAATTTGAGAAACCTTTTGACACACATAAGCGCACTGTATTCCCATGAGCCTAACTTCAAAATCACTTGCGAAATGGAGAATTGTCAAAGGACATGTCGCAAGTTTAACAGTTACAAAAAACACATTTCTAGACAACACTCGTGTCTTGGTTGATTTAGAAAATGGAGAATCTTATGAGATACCACCGACAAATTTTATTTACAACAATTTAGAGCTGCCGGATGAAATGGAAGTGGGAGAACATATCAGCCATATTCAGGATGAATGTCTCACCACAAGGCATCTGGCAAACTTTATTTTAATGACAAAAGAAGATAACAGGCTCGGTGAGAAGGTCTTATAAGATATCATGGATGAGACATCGAACATCGTGGAACACAGTCTCGGTGACTTCAAAAGAAAAGTTCATTCTTGCTTCAGGAATTCTGCTGTGGAAAGATCTGGTGTGCATGGTCTACAAGATTTATTATTTTAATCATCACACTTCAGCCAAACGTACAAGATGCTCTGTGACAAGAAAAAGCTTAGGGATTACATGTTGGAAGACATGCAGCTCATTGTAAGTTCTTATCTTATTCTTACACCTGTTCTTACACACACATGCACACTTCCGATCGGATACTTACAACCACATCGGAAATAAAATAAATTTGCGTAGTGTACTGGTACTTGCTAGTGCAGTGTAGTGTTATCTGGTGCTATCTATTCCTTCCTCGAACTGTGCTATCTCTTCCATGATTGATTTATTTTTCTCTGACAGAAAGGACTTTTCTTTCTCTTGCTCTTCTTTTTCTTGTCTCCTCTTTCTTGTGGTCTTGTTCTATCTTTTTTGTTTTTCATTTTGCTTTGTGTCTCTTTTGCTCCTCTTTTTTTCCTAAGTTCTCTTTTTTCTCTCTGTTTTTCTTATTAAATTTCAAACAGGTATATTTATGTACAAATTCTATAATAATCTATGACCTTCAGTCTTTGAAAGCTACTTTCTTCCAAGCAAAAAAAAAAGAACACAGCTAATACAAGACCAATTTAGAATTTCTCAAATTCCCATTTTTGAAGAGCTAGCGATAGTCCTATTTTATACTTGCTTGCTTTAATAGACTTCTGGCAGTCATCGACTAGAGTATACAGTACACCAGCTAGAGTTGTAGTTGAAATCAGCTTGTACGGGAACTTCCACTTTTGTCAGTCAAGGTACTCACATTGGCAGATTTTAGCTGCATCACCAAACTTAACCTGATTCCGCCTCCCCTCTTCAGTCTGACTTTTAAGAGCAGATATGCCATTTTCGCTCTTGCTTCAACATCTGTATATTTAGTTTTCAATATCCTCTGCAGGAAGCATCTTTTCCAAGCAGTGTGAAACAAGGAGTCATGGTCTGTTTACCATGAACTGACGGGTTTCAATGTTGTATTTTCGATAGTCCTGGCAACACTTCACAATCATCTTAATATACATTCAAGGGAAGCAGATAAATTTAAATGGCGACAGTGGAGTCGTTAGGAACTTTATTACTTGGATGAAACTAGCCCTATTAAGTTTGTCAAATGCACTTCAAACGCTCGTTGTTAACCAAAATTTAGATCTACGTGAAACATTGTTCTACAAGGGTGTCAAATTTAGACGATAGTTCATACCAGTATAGCTATGTTTCAAATGATGCATTTAAAATTCTTCACCTAGTTCGGGCCCTGCTCCTCGAACAATTCTTGCACGAATACCATTATGAACTGCAGCAGGAAATCCCTACAATCAAACATGTTTTTAAAAAAAGAGCAATGAGTAATTAATGTAACAACGAAAACACAGGGTCACATGGCTGACTGTATAGTGATAGCCAGAAACGCAAGACACCAATTCTGTTTCAACAATTCTCATGCATGCGAATTAATTTATAATTATTCTTATGACGATCTTGATCTGCTCCGTCCAACATTGCTGCTTTTCTCCGCAGACAAATTTCTATTACCACAGTCTCTAGTTGATCTGGATCACGATCTGGACCTAGAGCCAGACCTAGAGCAGAGTATACCTTGGCTGTCAAAAACCTGGAATATGAAATCAAACGCAATATATCATTATTGAAATTAAAGGAATTCCAGCCCCATATAGACAATAGCCTTTTTGTGGCCCGCCAACTCTCCGTCTGCTCTTTCTTTAATAATTTGAGGTGGAGTTTTTGCTTTGCTGTCCAATTTTTTAATTGAAATTTTCTTTTCCTCTTTGACAAACTGCAGTGGCTCGTCCATGACTAGATAGTGGACTACTCAGTACTCTGGCTGCTCTCACGCTAATCGCACTGAACTGCAGGTGACATGGTGGTGTGTGAGTTTATAGCTTAATAATTTTATGTATTATGTCGTTTTGTTTTGGTTTTTCTTGTTCTTTTTGTCCTTTCGCGCTAGTTGCATACAATGGATGTCAACTTCTCCACGAATGGCTGGTCGTGATCTTGATTGTGATTTGCCACTTATTATTTACTTTGGAATATGAAATTCACATATTCAGTCATCAATGCACGTGGACTTGTACAAACAGCTGTAAAGGCTATAGTATTTTGGTGACCTTTTACACTGTTAAACATTTCGCCTCCTTAACAAACTCTTCATTGGCAGTAATATTGTGTTATATTTTAAGTACATTTTCCCTTTCGAAGAGCAAAAGGCGTCAAATTCAATATTTAATGACTTTCCAGTCAATACAAGAGTGCTGCTGAAGAAGATTGTCCATTCACCAAACAAATAAATGCGGTCGCCCGCTCTAGGCAGAAGTGCAATGTCTTACTCCAACGGTCTTCTGGATTTGTTTAAGCTCCCTGATTCTCTGTGTCGTCATGTTCTCATTTCCGTTATAATGGTC
>JAOEJI010477388.1:0-16266 GCA_025448255.1 Umimayanthus chanpuru
AGGTCAGAACATAAATTAATTTATTATACAAAAATTCATTAAAATCTAAAATTCATTTAAATATCATTTTCCAGAGATCATATAGTATTTCAGGCCAATCGACATGTCATTCAAAATCCAAACGTACCTATCCCCCCCCCCTTCCCACCTCACACCGCCCAAGAAAAGAAGGAGTTGGAAATGACGACCTGACAAAATGCTGTAGTCAAACAAACAGTAATAATAAACATTGAAATAAGCGTATTAACTTGAATACCAGAAGTTCTATCTCTGCAAAGAAATGAGACACCTTAAAACGATGCACAAAATCTTTCGAGGGATGATACCGCGCGCAACCCGCAACTCCCGTGTGTGGCATTCGTGTGAAAGACCTAACGGAGGGCGATATAACCTTTCATAAAACTGAAAGTTTTTCAGTGACGATCAGTTCTTCTTCACTCGACGACTTCACATCCAGCTGCACTTTTGTACCAGATTCCTTGTAACAGAGGAGGGAAAATGTGATAAGAGCAGCCAGAATTTCTATTGCGCCTGCCACATGGAAAGCCGGTGCGTACGATCCGAATTTGTCTGCCAGCAAACCTGAGAGAGGTGAGAGAGGGTCAGCTTTGAATGAAACATCCTGATCTTTCCTTTCATGTTTACTATTTATTTAGGGGAGGATCATTTGACTTTTGAGGGAGGGGAGGGGGTGGAAAAATTGGTCAGTGCAGCAATTAGAGCGCTGCATGCAGGAAATCTTTTTTTCAAAATTTTCCAATCTCTCCGCAACCCTCAAAAGTCAAATCAGTGGTCCGCCCGGCATTTTACGCATTCGTATTGTAAATGTTTCATAATTATCAAAATACAACCACTACCGGTGCTGAGCCAATCGGTTATTTCGGAAAGCCATAATCCATCTATTAAATTTGGCAAAGCTTGCGTATATATAACGAAGTAAAGTTGTTTTTCTCTTCAAAGTATGTATGTTATGAGTAAGCTTAATATCTCGGTCTTTGGAAATTACAAGTTGAAAGGTTTTTCCATTTCGGTTGCTTGCTTGACTGATTAATCGATTGGTTTGATTGGTCAGTAATTTAGTAAAATTGAGAAAGATATGGGAATAAAACACCTGAGAGTAATTGTTTTTGTAAAAATGTTCCATATTTTGCAGGTACGATTGAAAAAAGTTGTTCTGCATTTGTAGTGAAACAAATTTATTTCCGAAGTTTGTCCGCTACCAAACATGATCTGTTAAATCATTTTGATGATTGATTGATTAAGTGAACAAATGATTGATTAAACGTGATTAACTGATCGATTGATTGTTCTATTGATTGACGGATTTGTTGATTATTTGAACGAATAATTGATTGATTGAATGATTGTTTATCTGACTGATTGATTGATTGATTGAATTGTTGATTGATTGATTGATTGATTGATTGAGTGATTGTCTGATTGATTGATTGATTGATTGTTTGATTGAGTGTGTAGATGACGTTTTGAGCGTTAGGCGTTCGTAGAAGCAGACGAAGGGCTAACGCTGGAAACGTCTGCTACACACCAAACCTCACAGACGAAAAACATATAAATTACCATGTCAACCCTTGTTGACGAAACAATATTCAGCTTACTCACCAACGCAGAAAAAAACAGTTGTTTTCAAAACTAGTCTTCCAGTGACTGATTGTTTAATTGATTAAATGATTGAGTGAGTGAGTGCGTGAGTTGGTGATTGTTCTAATGATTGACCGATTTGTTGATTGTTTGATTGTTTAATTGACTGACTGACTACTGATTGATTGATTTATTGATGGGTTGACTGGTTAAGCGAGCGAGTGAGTGATTGTTTGATTGATTAATTGATTAATTGATTGATTGATTGTTTTATTGATTGACCAATTTGTTGATAAGTTGATTGAATAATTGATTGATTGACCGATTTGTTGATAAATTGATTTACTAATTGATTGATTGATTGATTGATTGATTCTTACCTGCTATAGGAGGACCAACCATCAAAGTTATACAGAGAAGACACATTGAAAACCCGAAGCCTTTAGCGCGGTGTTGAGGGGTCGATACAGTCAATAAAAGGATGTTAATGGGAGTACATATTGACCCCTCTGCGAGTCCAAACACCACAAAGTAGGCTAACAGACCGATGTAGGTGTCTGTGAGGGGAACAAGCATTGTAGCAACGCCGCTGACCAAGACTGCAGCCCGATAGAAGTGCAGCGGCTTCGCCCAGCTCCGGTTACACACTGAACCGATAGTCGCTCGCGATATCATTGCCGTTAGACCATAGTAAAAGTAGAGCTGCGATGCTCGGTCAGCGGATACTCCCAAACTTTCACTATGACGGGCCTATGAGAAATCATTCACGGTTAGGGCAAACAAAGAGATTGGTTGCTAAGCGATACATCAAAAGATGAGTGTCGCTCGCGTTGGACCGACCATTTAAAAGTGAGGGGGAGAGGGCAGGGAGTGGCAGAAACTTAACAAAAAAATGCACGATCGAACCTCGCCAAAAATAGTAATTTGCACACCAAAAAAAGTGTAAAGAGAATCTATGGAAAAACGGGGATAATGTTTGTGCCAAAGATATATCAAGAATAAGATTGAGTGAAATCAGTAACTTATCATCCGTAGGCTTGTTTCCTGTTTTATTAGCTTCGCCATGTGAAACACCTAATTGTCTGTCTGTCTGTCTCTCTATGTCTGTCTGTCTTCAATAATGAGATGCACTTACCATATGTATGGTTGGAATTCCGATACCAAGATGAAGAACTGCGAATGAAATTGTGCAAACAGTGTATTTGATGTTTTTCAAAAAGGAAAAATCAAAAGAAAACAACTGCTGCAGTTTAGTTCTGCTACAAGACCCGTCTTGTTCTATATCTTCCAGTTTCACTTTGTAGTTCTCCAGAGCATCTCCTTCAACGTGCGGCTCAAACGTGCAAGCCAACAAAGCCACAACCAAACAAAGCCCCGCTTGTCCAATGTACGCGCCTCTCCAGCCAAACCTGTCAAGTAAAGCCTGTACAATTGGGCTCATGACGAACACTCCAGCGGCTGGTCCTGTTGAAACCAACCCAATTGCAAGTGGCCGCCATTTGTGGAAATACTTTGGCACTATCACAAAGACGGATGTGTACATACAAGCGCTGCCAAACCCGAAAATGACGCTATAGGTTAGGAAGATGACGTCAATGCTCGGTGCTTGTGACGTTGTTATTAGTCCTACTGCGCAGGTCAGCGCTCCAGCTATGGTGACCACGCGACAGTCGAAACGGTCGACAAGTTTTGCCGCCAATGGAGCAAATAAACCGCCACCCGCGACAGCTATTGAGCCAACCATTGCTAGATATGGTGAAACAGAAGGAAAAGACATAACAGAAATTAGTGAGAACTATCGTAAGCTTACGCACTAAATAATAATGATAATAATAATAATAATAACAATAACAATAATAATAAAGATTGTAATACCTTTTTCTGAGAAAATTCAAAGAAACTGAAAGTAGCTTACAATGAAAGAGATAGCCAGAATAACAAATTAGGTAAGTACTTGTAGAATGAAAAGAAACTCATTGAAGCATTAAAAATATTTTCCAAATAAAAATGTTTTCACTTTGCGTTATTAAAAATCAGTTAGAGTTCTGGTGTTTTTTAGTTCAGTTCAGTAGTGGCAGACAAAGAAAAAGCACGATCTGTTGTGCCTTTGTCTGCCTTGGAAACAGTTTTTGGTACAACCAAGGAGACACTGTCGAGAGAGCAAAAATAAAAAAAGGTATAATGATATAAACGTGGTAGAATGAAGAGTTGTACAAATGTTCCAAGTAGTTCCTTTTGAGTGGTGACCCCAATTTATCAATAAACCACCGGAATGTTCAGTGACAGAGTAAACTGAAAAGCTCGCTATTGTTTCCTATGAGTAAATAACATGGCGGCTGGAAGATATGAGCTATATGTTTTCTTGTGTTAAAAACGATAATTTATCCCATTGAAAATACAATTTATATCTACGCACTATATAATGTTATTTTATAGAAAAAATACACGAAGTTTCGGAAAATCTTCTAAAATTAGCGGAAAGACTTCGGAAATCTTTCGAAAATCTTCGTAAACCAATAAAAATGCCGCAAATGCTATTTTTGAAAAACTTTTGGTGCCGGAGGTTCTTAGGTTGCTTTCCATTATTGCGGACTGCCGGCCAAAAAGAACTGGTTCTTGCCAGTTTGAATGGAGAGGTCCAAGGCGCGCGCGGCATTTTCTCGTCACAACTCTCCAAATTCCCGCGCTTTGGCCGACCGGAGCGGGAGAACTGAGCGGTTCTGATCCGTGAGCAGGACCATACTAGCCAGAACCAGTTCTTAGAACTCGTCCGTTCCACTTAAGAATCTGACTCAGTATCTTCAAACCAACTCTTGTAAGTTAGACTAGTGAGGAAGCCTAAACTAGCATAAGCCTCATGGTTTCACTTGAGGCTTCGTCGCCACCATGATATCTGTAATAAACTATGTTCTTTTATACTCGCTGTAAAGTTATATTTTAATAAACAAACAAACAAACAAAGACTAGTTGTACCGACCAGACCGGACAAGTGGAAAGCAACCTTAAGAGTCAACCAATCAGAAACAAGATCGTGTGCAAAACCAGGTATCCTCGTTTTGCGGGTTAGCCGCGCGCACCTTAGCCCTGAGCTGTCAAGTTTTGTTAAAATCAGAATGAAAAAACGCTTCAATTCTTACAAACAATAATTTGAAGTCGATGCTCAGTGATACCAAGCCTCAACTTCAAGTTATTGTGCACGTGAAAAGAAGCATAATTGGAAATTGCTATTGGTCTGCAGCAAACCGAACTTCTCCGGACCAGTTAGTAACTTAGTAAGTTAAACAGCGAATCGACTTGGCCGCACAGTTTTACTTTGAAATCGGAGGGAGAGAGTCGGGGGACCATTAAACTAGTTATGATTATGATTATGATTACGATTACGATTACGATTACGATTACGATTATGATTATGATTATGATTATGATTATGATTATGATTATGATTATGATTATGGTTACAATTATGATCATGATCACGATTGTGATTGTGATTGTGATTGTGATTATGATTATGATTATGGTTATGACCATGATTATGATTATGATTATGATTGTGATTATGATTATGATTATGATTATGATTGTGATTATGATTATGATTATGATTATGATTATGATTATGATAATGATTATGATTATATTGTGATTATGATTATGGTTGTAATTATGATTATGATTATGATTATATTGTGATTGTGATTGTGATTTTGATTATGATTATGATTATGATTATGATTATGATTATGGTTGTAATTATGCTTATGCTTATGATTGATAACTCTTGAACTATTACTCGCCTGTTTTGGCTTTGCCTCCTTCGAATTCGTCCAGTAACATGGGGAAGATGACTCCAAATGTGTATGAACAGCCGAGTATGATCACATTGGACAGAACCCCCGCCACACACACAACCCACGACCACGCTCCGTCACGTTTATGAACTCGATGTGACGGACGACAGCATGCACCACATCCGGGCACTTCTTCATCTTCACCCAGTTTCCCAGTGTACTCCACGATCGCGTTTTTCATCTGGAGTACAAAAATAACAAAGTAGATTGGAATGTAAGTTCAATTCCTTTGAGATCTCATATGCAATTACAGAATTTCCCGATGAAAATAGAAAAAGGCAGAGCACAGAGCTGGTTTGAGCGATTTCGATATAACGAGGCAGCAGGGCTTGAATGGGGATACCCAGTTCTGAGTAGTCAGTTAATCAGTTAAGTTTTAGCCAACTCTCAGTAATCAGTTAGACTTTTTGATATCCATTATCAGTAATCAGCTAAAATTAACCTCAAATCTCAGTAATCAGTTAAAATTTCAGGTGATTCTCAGTAATCAGTTAACTCCGTTCAGTGATTCAGATCCTCGGGCAGTTCTATAAAGCAACACAGTTGCCCAATAGGTCTTAGGCAAGCGCAGCAGAATTTAAATCAGCCCGGGCTGCAAGGAGTTTTTATCCCAATTAATGATCAGTATACACGGCATCCATGGAAACTGCGGTAAGTAGGCGTTTTATAAACATATTTTATCAAGCACGAGATAGATTTTATATTCATTCAGATAACAGTATTTGATTTTAAAAGCAAAGCCAGATTAAAATATAGTAAAATCTCAAAACAATAAATTAGCCTGACAACTGAGTACTATTAATATAAAGTAGTGATGCTGTTTATATATTTTTTGTCTAGTGCCCTTGTACCATTTATCCTTATTTTTCTTCTCCCTGACTCGCTTAACCCCTAGGGTTATTTCAGGTAGTTCAGCACCCACTTAAAATCTTATTATAATCTTCTTAATATTTACTATTGAACAATTCTGAGTGAATAAAGTACTTTTGTTGTTGTTGTTGTCGTTGTTGTTAATTTTAAGTCCTGGTGGTGTATAATTAGTGTATATGTACCGAATTTTATTAAAATGTGGGCGCGCACGCTTGATCGAGCCGGCGGTGCAGAATCGAGGTCCCAAACACAGATCTTTTGGGCTCAGTCGAACTTTAAATTAAAGGCCGTTTCTAAACAGTATAACCAGCTTTATATGCGTTTTCAAAACACTACCACTTGAAACATTATACTGAGATCCAGCATGACTTTCAAAAGATACTTTGCACTTCTATGTACCGAAGTATTTTTATATTTCTGCTTCATTTCCGTTTCCGCCGGAAGGGAGGAAGACAACTCAATCAATGGAACAGTGAAAACTGAAGCCTGAATGGCTGTTTGCACGGTATTATTTTTTTTTTTAATTTTTAAAAATCCGGACAAAAAATATCGAGCGTGTTTCTGTACTGATTCGATTGCACTGCATTGACATTTGTTTATAAAACTCTAAGAAAACGAGACCTTATCATGCCTGTATATGTACTCCATAGTAATAGTTTTTGTCATATTTTTCTTACGAAGTTTTTCCGAGGGAGACACCTCTCGCAGCGATCTGCGGGGAGGCTTTTGCATTTCCTACATTTCAAATTAAACTAAGTTAGAATGATAATATATGGATGGACAGTTTGACGCTTCTAATCAGACGCCAACGTCAAGGACAAAGAAACACCTTTTATCTCAAATTTTGTATTTTTTGTCTATTGTCTATTGCCTACAGTATAACATCATACATGCCTTCTGTTCCTCGAAGGATTTGCGGCAAACTGCAAAGTTTGCCACAAAGTTCTACAAAAATCCGACTTGCCGAATATATGTTTTTTTCAAGCGTCCAATTCTGCCGCATTTCTGCCGTGTCATAATTTAAAAGTTCTAGAGCTGAAAAAAAAACTCAAAAAGGCAGAAAGTTGGATTTAGACCAGGTATGAATTAGAGTAAGCGTGACGCCTCAGGCACCATCGGTCTTCGATCAGCCTCACTCCGCTATTAAATAAACTTCGGTTGGTCTCCGGTAAACTCTCCTAGAATTTTCCTCTGTTAGGAATACAGCTCTGTATTCTGTCCACAGCAGCAGAATTTCCGGAATAAATTTCCAGGTGTCTTTATTCATTTATTGAGATCATGTAGTGATTTCTAGAATGATTCTAGAATATATAACTAAGAGCTCAGTCCCACAAAACCATCTATAACTATTGCAAATCCACTCTCAACTGAATTATTCTAAGCTTTTACGACTGACGAGTACTCTATTTAGCGAAACTTTTCAACTTTGCCCTTGTCAACTTAACTGGATTTTACCCTCCCAAATATACCAAGCATTTTCTTAGTGGTGTTGTAAATTTAATCTAATTAATTACCAAAATTTGTTGACTCACCTTCGGTAGCACGAAATTTTTGGTTACCAAGTATCTTTCGAGTATAAAAGTTTCTGAACGTACAGTCTACTGACAGTCATACAGGGATGAACCCCCAAAAATCCTCATAATAAGGATTTGACCTGCGCAAAACGTTGAAAATATATGCTGACAAGCAAAAATGTATTCCTGCAAGAGAGAGTCTGAAACTTTTAAAATAGGCTAGCTGTCCAGGTTTATATTTGCAAACGAAATTGCGAAATGTTCATGTCAATAAAAGAACCACAAAATTCTGTACCGCTCGAAAATTTGGCTTCTATTCGAACTGCTCTCAAAATTTTGAAGGATGCCTACTCGCTCGAAAAGGACAGTTTTCGAACTTTAGTGCTCGAATACTCGTGCCCATAAAAAATAAAGTTGCTTTTGTACACTGCTGGCGCCCAAGTCTCGCAAATAATTCGATCCCCCAAATAATAAATTGTCTGCGCAGAGCTATGCTTTGTGTTTACTCGGAACTTGCAATTCCGAGAGAAAGTAATATGATTATAAACAGTAAAAATATTTAAAACATGTATAAGAATTCCCCTTACCGTCTATTTAAGCTTTTCCAAGTGAAGTTGGCATAATCTTTCTGAGTTTTTTTTTTTTTATCGAGAACCGACAGAGAGCCTTGCGCCTGTTCTCTGGACTGGGGCACGTTCAGAAAAAGTGGCGAGGCACGTGCTTGCTGTGCGAATCTGAAACTTTCGGTGTTCAGATAACCGGAACTTCCGGTACTACCAGACGATTGTGGAGATGAATGATGTACCATGTGCAGACCTGTGCAGTTTGTGTATCCGAAAGTCAGATCCCTTTGTCAAATCCGATGTTTGAGAACATCGGATCTGACATCCTCGCAATTATATAAGTCTATTTCTTTTATTGTATCACTGTATCACCGATGGCAGATAAACTGTTATTGTTATTGTTAACCAAACAATCTGGTTGAACAAGTTTGAACAATCACCTTTTTCGTAACAGGCGCAAAGTTTCCCGTGGTTACCCCCGTGGTGGCTTTTTGGTAATAGGACATGACCACATCCAAGCCTCTTTAGCTTTCGCAGCGCAGGAAAGTAGGCAAATGATTGATAACAATAGGTAATGATGGGTAATGATAGATAAGACACACGAGCCGTCACTGAATTAACATGACTTCAGGAACAAGATGGCGGTCAGAAAATAGTTCCAGTCTCCAATGCGCGGTTCCAACCCCGAGGGAGATTGGGTTAGAATATCAACTTGGAGATTTTCATTTTGACACTGATGATTTGTCTTTGATATATCCGATTGGCTTAGTTAATCCTATGTTAGCAGTGGTTTCTAAAAATGTGGTAAATTGAATATCCCAAATGATCAAAAGATGCCTCGAAGGTAAGACAAAACTAGAGGCCAAGTGATATCGCACAGAGAGAAAAGCGAAAGTGGAGTGAAAGCAGCACAAGTAAGGGGAAAAATCAGGATTTGGTCTCAAAAAATTGTGTCGGGAGGCACGGCTACAAATGCCCCCAAAATTGAGCAAATCTTATTCCCGGCTTATCATGCTTCAATAGTTCAAATAAACAGGTGACGACTAAAACACTCGGGGGGGAAGGGTACTCCCATATAGTTTGGATGGGATGTGCCGCTGGGTTCGCGAAATTCCTACTCTTTACTAGACCAAATTTTGCAAATTTTGTGACCCTATACCAGACTAAAAATGCTCAATTGTTCTGGATTTCAATATTTTGTGAGCGATCCCGTTAAACGGGACCCTATACTAGACCAATTTTCTATTATTACTAGACCCTATACCAGACTAAATGGCTTGAAAACCATACCCCTTCCAGCGGCACATACCCGTATAGCCAATATATGGGAGTAACCCCCCCCCGGGTTAAAACATCTCTTTAAAATTCGTAAAGTCGGGTTTACAGCTAACTTGGTTAAAATCAATGGCCAACAAGGTCTATAACACAAAATTTACAGGTACTTTTTGGGTATTCCGGTAAAAATTCCGTGTTTCAAGGAGTCTTAAAAAAAACAACACTAAGTTGTTATTGTTCGGTGTCACGTAGTGGGTTCTGCAGCTTTTCGGCATCCGGTTTGTACGACCATGGAAAAATTGAAATCTATAACATCACAGCTCAGCTGGTGAAAAGAACGAGGTCTGTCCAAAATGTTGGCTTTTTCTTTATTAAATATTTGCAACCGAAAAGAAACTGTAGCCAACTTTTAGTAACTTTGGACCCGAAATTTGCAAATTTGTTTCAATCGAAGTTTGTCCTTAAGGGAGAGCAGCACCTCAAATTTTGGTCGTGACTAGGGGCTTTGGAGAGAATATTTTTAAACAAACACTTCCCCAAAGCGAGAAAGTGCCACTCCTCGGATAGCAAACGAGCTGGCGATCGTCTATTAAATATTAACTCCAAAAATTAATTTTGAACTTACCTAAAATCAATAAAAACTAAAAATTCCTTCAAAATTAACAAATCGCCCACTATCACTTTCGTCCCAAATTATCTCCAAAATATTCATAATATTTATGAATCTTTTTCAACTATGGACCGTACAGTGTAGCCTGCGATGCAAACGAACCAAACCCCTGGTTAAATTTAACCAGGGTTTCAACAATAACTTAGCCGGATAACTTAGCCGGATGCACACAGGCTAGGTACAGTGTCGCTATGATTCAAATTTTTATTTTCCAAATTTCAACGGAGATACCGGCAATTATGACGTAATTAAATATGAAAATTCGGCCTTACGTGTTGCTCCCCTATAACAATACTAGTTGGCAGAGCCGTTTCTCTTAATAAAACTGATTTGGGCTCAAAGCCTCGCCCAGCTACGTTCTATAAAGACGCAATGTATCAATAGAAATTAGGACGAAGATTTTATAAACTTGAGACCTAAAATTTTCAAATTTGTTGAAACTGTTCTTCTATAAGAAGGCCTTTAAGAGACTCACATTGGCTTTCTGGACATACAATCCACATTTGGCTTAAAATGTCTGGTATTTTTAGGGGTAATCCACGCGCAGATTTAGATCCCAGTTTAGATGTCATCCCAATATATACGCATACAAACTTTAAAGGGATGAAAGTGTTTGATGAATACGGCTAACAATAAATGACATTTGCGGAAATATCATATTTTCAGTATATGCAATATTTTCAGGTATTTTTAGGGTATTTTGAGACCATTGAGGTATTTTTTTGGATAGCAAAATCTGAAGGTTAGGTATTTTTAGGGTGTTTTATCTGATTTTCCGACGAGCACCCCCGCCCTCTTACACAGGGAGTAACTCCCGGGGGGAGGGCTTTAGCTATCCGTGTGCGCTCAATGACATTGACCTTGAACTAGCAGTGACTGAACCCGCGCCAGGGGGATTTCCGATTCAACTTAAGAATCGTCGTATTATGGTTCAGCTTAAACTTGTCAAGATATTCCACCGAAAATGTATTTTGCATAGTGACTATGACATGCAGGAAGTTTTTGTTGCTGGCTAAAGGCGAGTCTTTAAAATGTTCAAAATTGCGTATAGTTTGCTTATGCCGGCTGCAGATCATTCGTCCAGCAAAAGTTTAAAATAGTAGCCTACGGCTATTGCTGGACGGTGATTCGGCCAAAATCTGTATGTGAAGTACGTTTTTTAAAAGAGAAGTGTATATCTCTTACATATACGCAATTGTGAATGATATTTTACAGACTGATACCCGGCTGAACTCGTGGAAATGAGGCTGAATGCACGCAATATCTTACAACAGAGCCGGCTTAGAGCGCGATCTAGCCCTCAGGAGTTTGTGCAAGTTTTGCCTGTTATATTTAGAAACCACAGATGCATTCTCAAGCTCTTGCTGTGCATTCTGTGACAACTTAGACATCTTATTTGGTCTGCAGGAAGTTCAATTTATCGCACTATAAGTTTGGTATAAATAATACCCGTTTGTTATGGCTACCCTAGAGTGCTGTCGTTTCGGCTTTCTACTTTCTCATTTTAAAACACACACAAAAACATGCAGTACAATCAAATAAAGCGTTTGTTTGGTCTATGGAAATAACTAGGCTCTTGTTTATATGGCTTAGGCCCCAAAACGTGGCACTTTTCTCATTTATAAATCTTGCAAGCACATTTAAAACCGGGAGTCGACAGTGCCGAGTGCAAAGGAGCGCCGTTTGTTTTCTCCTGGTGGGCGGTGCTTTATGAAACTGACATAAAAAAATACAGCGGCAGGGGGAAAAATAACATTTCGAAGAGAAGTTAGAAACTGCGAAGAAAAGAAGCTTTTTTCTGTACTGGTATTATTTAAAGCGCACATCTGCATCCGGTATGAGATATTCCACAGTATTAAAGTCTCCTTCATATATGGAAGCGTGAACTAAAGGTATATCGCCCTGGGGGCGAGGTCAAGTGGTATGAATATTCACATTTCGAAATGTTTTTGCAAACGGTAGACTGTAAAAACGAATCTATCACCGGAAAAATGCAGAAATCGACGCACAGAATCTTAGGAAGATGTCTCAAAGACATTTTATTTCATTTAGAAATTTTATAATTTTGCTGATCGGACTCGCATGCGCGTGCGCGTGCACGCAGTTGAAGCAAATCCTCTGGTCCAACTCGTGACTTATCTAAAAATCTTGAAATCAAGAACTGAATTGACACAAGCTAACCTAATTAAAATAATTTTTTAAATCAGCTTTAAACCTGTTTTTTTTTTCAGAAAAATTTGCTAAGAACGCATCCTAAATTCTTTCGAAAGCACCTAAACAATTTGAAAGTTAATATTGGTATATATCGATAAATTTTAAAAAGATATGTTTCCGCGGCATGTGTATGTAAATTGCCTACAGAGATCAAGGAGTCAAGCCAAGGTTAATAAGCCACAAACATTTTTTATACCGATCGGCTTTAATCACAAACTTAAAATGGAGTGGCATGAGCCCCCAACTCCAGATACTATGCATAAATCCAACCGACCACCAGAACTGGCCAATAATCGCTGCATGATCAATCTCTTTCGCATTTACAAAGAAAAGGGAGATTTTCCATGATTACGGCAGTCGAAGTCTCAAGTAATACAGCTGTACCTGCAAATACTAATCAATATTTCATATTCCGGCGTTTGTGCGGAGCGCGTGACTTTTTAAAATGGAGCCCTAGTCAGGAACTATTAATTTTAAACATTTTTTTTTTTCAATTTTCTTACCTTCAGGAGCAAACCGGTGCGAGTTGATCATAAAAGCTGGAGAAGTGAAGAGGGCGAATTCTGGAGCCACAACTGGATTCTCTGTACACATTCCTGCAGCTCAGGTCATTGGGTCCGTTAGGGGACCCGGGGAGAAAAGGGAGCAATGGAAAGCCAGCGTGGCAAATTTATAGTTCATCCGATCGCTTATATAACTGTAATTTGATCCCTCAGTGTATAGCGTCCTGAGCGGAGACAAAACATCATTATGCAGGGCACGCGAAACCGAACGGTGAAAAGCGCAACTTGGGTTAAAAACAGTGCCGTGTACATAATTATGTAGGGGCTCTTTTTATAAAGCTACAAAATTCTGCTTCGTTTGCCATTTTATCTGCTGTTACAAACCTCCAAAATAAAAAAAATGAGGGAGGGGAGGGGGAGGAGGGGATGAAGGACTTCCCAACCTCTTTCTTCCGCGGTAACTTATGTGACGAAATGTTGGAAGACCGAGTATCCGGTCAAGTTTAAACCACAAATGTTATTCCCAAATGGTGTATGACTGATTGCTCCGCTACTTCGGGGCTTTCTATAATCGATTTTCAATATAATACTAGAAGTTATCTGTGCATTTATATGGTAAACAGATCCTTACTACCGAGTGTGAAAAACTGAAGAAATCCAGGAAGAAAGAAACATTTGGTCACAGTAGATCATTTCAATAGCACGTGCTCTATCTAGAGCCATTTTGAAAAGCAGGGTGGCCGGCCAGTCCACCTCGACGTGGGAGCTTCTAAAGGCACGTGATCCGATTAGTAAAGGAAGGCTCCCGGCATCCTCTGGAGTCACAGACTAGACCCAAGGACTTGTTTGTTGGGTGAGGGGTTCCTGTCGGAGTATCTATTTTATTCCGTTTTCGATAATGATAATTATAATGATAGTGATAGTGTTAGTGATAGTGACAATAATAGTAATAACAATGATGATGGTGATGATTAGTGATTGTGACTGGCAGTGAAATTCAACATTGACAGTGATGGTAATAGTGATAGCAATAGTAATGGTGAAGGTGACGAGATGGTGATAGTAACAGTGAAATTAACATTGACAGTCACGGTAATAGCGATAGCTATTATTAGATAGATTTATCTGCTGCTTTATTTGTTAGCTATATATCTGCGTTCCCTGATGTGCCTGTACCTGTTGTGTGTGTGTTTCCGACCTAATATTGTAAATTAATTTAATTTGATTTTGGCTTCCAAGTTCTTTAACTTTATAGTTATTTTTGAAAGCCAAACCCTTTGGTATTTATTATATTTATCTTTGTATATATTTTTAAAAATATTGTGTCAATCGAAAGGGTAAGTAAAGTTGTGGTTGTTGTTGTTGTTGTTGATAGCAAAAGTAATGGTGAAGGTGATGAGATAGTGATGGCGATAGTAACAGTGAAATTTAACATTGACAGTGATGGTAATAGCGATAGTAATGGTGAAGGTGATGAGGTAGTGATGGTGATAGTAATAGTGATAGTATTAAATAGCGATTATTTAGAAATAGCAGATGCATTCCAAACGGTTAATGTCTCTCCTGGTGGTGGAGTATAAGTAAACATTCATGGATATACACCCATTCTCATCCTCAAAACGTTTTGTTTTGTTTTGGTTTCTCCAGAAAAAAGTAGCATAAGTAATTCTCACACAATTTTTAAACTGACCCGACTGACTGCGTTATTTGCACCCCCCGGGGGGGACTCCCATATAAAAAGGGCGCGGATGCTCGTCGGGAAATTTCAATTGAACCCTTAAGAGACACCAAGCTGGGTGTGGCTTAATCTGAGTTTTACCCCTAAGAGGTACCGATCAGAAACAGAAACAAAAAATTAGTTTCAATGAATTTAATATCAATAAAGGTAAAAGCATCGAACAATTTCTGATATCAGTCGTTTTGGAAAACAAATAGAAATTTAAATGGTGTCACGATTTTAAAATAGAGCTACACTTAGTTAATTACGATGTCTATATGAAATGCCGTTCAATTGACGGTAGCATCCCTAAAAGGTACCGTGTTGTATGCAAATGTAAGTATTTTGCTTTGAACAGCCTAAGCGGTACTAAAACCAAAATTTGTAACCCCTAAGAGGTACGATGACCATACCCGTCCCAGTAATTAGCATGGGAGTCTCCCGGGATTTGTACCAGCTTGAGACAGTGCGGCCACAGGTCGCCCGAGCTCTTGACACCGTTGTACGGGAAATAATCGTTCGAGCTTTTAATAAATAAAATTGAAAATTTAAACATCCTTGCAGTTGTTGCAGTGCCAACCTGAGGTCATTCTGTCCGTTAAGGTAAATATAATGATATCAAGTACAAAGGCTTGAAATTTCAAATCGAAAGGCCTGCTTGCACAACAAATGAACAATGATCCCCCACTGTGCGAGCTGACGCGATGATAGACAAAAACCAAGCTCGAAATTGTGCAACTATTTTTATAAAAACAACAACAAAAATCCGGAAGCGAGATGATCTGTATGAAAAATGTAACATTACGGAAGTCCGCAAACAACTCCCGAATCCCAACCAATATGCGATCGGGATAGGAAAAATCCCGATTTCGACTCCTTTTTGATATTTTCGTCAAATTCTCATAAAAGAAAACGAAATGCAGAATACTTAACTCTGATGTCCCGAAAAACTGAAGAATCAATTCTAACAACATGTAGGTTTCATCAAAATTAGTTGAAAATTATTTTAGCGTTATAGATCAGTTAAAATCCAAAATCGTATTCTTAAAACCATCAGGAACACTGGTCGCCCTCGTTTACAAGCAAATCAAGAATTTCTACGGCTTTAGTAAATTATTATTAGCAAGGAAATTGGAACATACCGCACTTTAGTAGACAAACAAATAACATTTGCCGTAGCAACGTTTGTTTCAATGGGGACCCCCAAACACAAACTAAAAAAAAGGACAGGAAATGCACAGTGGACCGGCTTGGAATATTTCCTTATCGACGAAGCGAACGCTCACTCGACTGCATCACGTCTGAATCCTTTATCACAAAATCTATTTTATTATTCGAGGTAGAAGATTGTGCAAACCTTAAGATGGTGTAACTAGAAAGTTCATTTAGCCGAGCAGATTGTGAAATTATTATAACTCAACATTAACAGAGCTTTTTGCGAGGTAACGAGTTGTCAAAGGGGGGTGAGGAGGGGGAGGGGGCGGCATGGG
>JAOEJI010478499.1:2711-16259 GCA_025448255.1 Umimayanthus chanpuru
GTCATTAATTAACTGAAAGGGATTCAGAGATTACATGTCGTGATTTGTGACTTCTGTTGGAGAAATACTTCAATTCTTTCGAATGCCACATTTTTGCAATCTCTAGAGCTCGATTTGCAGTAATGTTTCAAACGTTCCATTAATCGCGGCATAGCGTTCAAGACGTACTGCTGATCTCTTTCCTTTTGTGTAGAAAAGGATAGTTAATTCTCTCATAATACCGTTTTGGACCATAAGGGTTTTAGCGTTACAAACTTGTACCTTGTCATCATCGTAGAAAAGAGCGTTTACTCTAGTTGGAAATACCACCATTACTTATCCCTCATCATCTGTCTGGCCTTTTCTGATCATGGCAGCAGATAAAAAGTACGGATTGTCTTCAATGTTGTATTTCTTACCGAATATTGCTCGCATGTTTAACAGTTGTTTAGTAAATACTGGGGTCTTATTGACACTAAGACTTTTTTTCGTTCCTTCTGTTAAGATAAATACTGAGAAGGTCAGGCATGGACCACAATACTCTCAAATTATGTATTTACAGAAGCATCTTTACAAGTAGTGCATTGGGCGTCATCTCCATTACATAGTTCTGTGGTAGACCAGTTCCAAAGAACTAACTCGATGTCGATCACGGTGCTCACGTATGGTAGATTTATTATTAACAGAGCATCAACTACAACAACTGACAGATGAACAGGAGAGGCAATGATGGAGTTCTAGAACTTTTGTTTGGACTCTACGGGCAATTGCTTGGGAGATAGCATTTGGGGACTGGTGAACAATTGTTTGTATTAGCTGCAGATAAAATTCAGCTGCGTCCAGTTGCGTCAGAAAACTAGGAGTCATATTGACAGCCGTAGTTATGTTTTCCAGCGAATCAATGTTAATAACTGCATTTGCATTGGTTGCGGATGTGAGCTGCTCAAAGAATGAATTTACAAAACAAATTATTTCGATACATTCTTCTTGATGTTAACGTTCTACTTTTCTCAACAAAGGAACGATGCAAGTTGCGCACATTGCTTGTAATACTGAGTTCAGTCAGCAATTAGAAAGGTCATTGCCGATACGTCGCAAAGACGGTTCAATTTCCACATACTGTATGTTGTTTTTGTCCGTAACAGATGGAGCTTATACGTCTGTTACCCTGCTTGGCCATACAACTGGAGTTGGTGAATAATTTGTTTGTTGTTAGGTACTACTGCTGTAACAGTTCCTTGAATGTAATGAAAAACTCTGCATATGTCACTTTTATGCAATGAATGTAGTTGTACTGAATATTGCTCGATGTTGCCAAGTTAGTTGAAAACCCAATGCAGATGCAGTGGTAGCAAATCAAACACAAGTGACATTGAATCATGATTCTGCTTTCTCCATACTTCTCATCGTAGATTGGACAGTATTAGTTATTCTGTTGGCCATGTGGTTCACAATATTCTTGTTCCTTCCTCCCTTTGTTGCTTTTTTTGTGGCAATTCCGGTTGTTTGCATCTCTTTGTCTCATCTTGTTCATATATTTGTACTTCCTTTTCACACTGCATTCGATCCCCAACATCTTGTTTTCGATTCTTGGTGTACTCTGTTAGCTTGAGCTTGCCATGTTTTTTTTGTCCTGCTTTTTTTCCCTTCGACATCCTGCTCTGGACTTTGTCCTTGTTGCTTCTTTTGTGTTAGTCTATCTTTCTGTTAATCTTGGTACTTCGACAAATCTTTTTCTGTTCCTTCAACTTGCTCTATATCTGTTATTGGATCTCCATCCTGCTCTTTGTTTTGTTCTCCGCCGTGCTTTAGATCTTGTCCTCTATTTTGAAGATTGTGGTTTTCATGTGTTTCTCGGTTGTCGTTTTTTATTTCTACTATGTCATTGTCAAAGTCGAAGCTTACATCTTTGTAAGAGCTTTGTACCTCTGTGTTATTATGAATATTCAAGTCGACATCTCCATCCAGGCTGGTGCATATTTGATTATCATTACTTGTTTTAATGTCCGGAAACTTCATATCGTCACACTTGGAACGAGAGCTTAGGTCTTCTGGTTCAAAGGACAGTTTTTGTTCTATACTGAGTTTTCCGCAGCGTATTCTGATTTGTTTTTCTATTTCATCTAGTTTTCTATATTTTTGAGCCACTTATAACCATTCTTTTTCTTGAAACGCGTGGAAGGCAGCAGGACTTGCTCTAAGACTTTTTTGTTCTCGTTTGTCATGTTTCGTTTCATTATGAAAATGGATCACTACATTTATAGAATTTTCATCTTACACTAGAGCAGCTTTCCACAAAAGATTTCCGATCCTTCCATCTAATCCAATTCGATTTCCAGCTCGCACAATTCAAGAATGTTTTTATCTAATCCTTTTAAAGTGTCCGATCTCCCCTCTAACTGTTTGTCGATTGCATGAAGACGCTCATGGTCCACACCCTGTTGCAAAATATCGTCGGCTTTGTTGCATAGCTTGGTCACAATGCCCCTATTTCCCACTTATAATAGGTATCAAATTCTTTGACACATGGCAGCCAAAAATGCTTGTTTTGTACCAAAAATGCTTGTTTTGCTCCCGTTGCTGTTCCCGTCAGTGTTGTTTTCATTGCCGTTCCTGTCAGTGTTGTTTCCATTTCCGTTCCTGTCATTGTTGGTTCCATTGCCGTTCCCATCAGCGTTGTTCCTGTTGGCTCAGCCTTGAAAAAACTGACGATACCCCTCCACTATTCTCTGTAGCTGGTCCTTTTTCAGTGCGGTACCTTGGATGAAAGCAGTTTTTAAGAAAAACGAAGCAGCTAATTTAAAATGGAAAGTAAACGTTTTACACTTAATTCAGCTTGGTTTACACTAAATTTACAAAGAAATAAAAATACAAAATGTACTATGATTGGGTGCGTAATAGAACAATTCTTCATTCACAGTTTTTGGGTAGAAGATGACAGTGTGCACCTCTTCAATTTTTGTTTATCACTATATATCCTACGCGTGTTTGTGGAATAGTTGTATATTAAGTAGTTTGACCAAAGTTCAGTATTCCATGGGCCCCGAGCGAGGCTAAGCTCTGGCACCCCTACTATGGTAACAGTAAAATGAAGTTATAAATCCGTGGACGTCAGGGTTTTTTATCTTCACTGTGTGGGCCTATTTCCTCTCGAGAGCTATTGCTCAGAAGATACTACGAGGGATGATAACACGTAGCACGTTAACTTACTACATTTAAATCACTACAGGAAATTTAAAGCAATTGTTTTAAGAGTTACCTCCTTTGTATCGTTGAGGAAGCTGGTAAGGAACATCTGTGGGCCACCACTCTGGGTGGTTGTCTCTATGGCTCCAATAGGGATTTTGCCAACCTGCGAAGACAAAAAGGGTCTTGTAAATAATGTTATGTTATTTATACTCGTGGTAATTAAAACTTAATTAAGGGGTATTTAAAATCTTTATTAATATTTTAAGGCAGTTACAAAGTTACAATATTCAAGACAAATCACACGCTTTCTCTTTATATACACACTCACTCACACATTCGCTACCTATTTTGGCATGTAAATGTGTATTTTGGGTTAGAAAGACCTGGTAAAGGTAGGTTCAACTAAGGACAGCTGGAGTACATGTCATTAAGAAAACATGACGCCTTATACCTGAGGAAAAATAATAAATCAAACAGCCTTCGTTTGTAAGATTGCAAACAAATTACATTGTGATACTAGTTTTGTAAACCTTTGACGACTACACGATCCTCCATAAACGCTGAAAAAACTAAACCAAAACTGACTTGACTTATCATGTCCGTTCTTTTTTTGAATAAATCTAAGACTGGAGAGTCTTACCACCCTGTCCGTCTACTGTAAGGCATGCCCTTACAATTGATCTCAGGTCCGAGACCAGCAGATCTTTAATATTTGCTGGTAGTCTCACCAGTGCGTTAACATGTTCTGATGTGTTCATAGAATCTATTAAACAGAAAGGTAACATAACCTAATTATTCCAGGGATTATTTTAGTTTTAGGTTCTCAGCTTGAAAAACTGAATACAGAATAATACAGAATATTTTCTCAGCTTAATTAATAAGAACAAAATATATACTGTTTGAGATCAAAGATTTTTTAAATTTTCTGAGGTCGTGACCAGTTTAACTAGACACTAGTCTATAAATGCATGGCCACTGCTTTTCAAATTTACTTTTCTAAACTATGCATCAAATGGCGCAATGCCTCAATCTTATACCCTTCCATAAAGAACAGTGCTAAAATACAACACTGAATTATAGGACTGACACGAACGGAATTTTTAAATCCTTAAAATCATCTTTAGAATAGTGATGTTATCTGTTTAACGTTCATATTGCTGCACTTCAGAATCATTAAATGTCTCGGGTAAGGTTAATATAAGGTAAAAATGTATGCCCTTGCTTTGCCCGCTATAGCAATGCTTTACACAATATACGTAATTGTTTTTTTTTTGTTTAGACTATAAATTATAAACAGGTAGTTTTGAAAATAATAATGCGCAAATACGTTTGTCCATTTGACATCAAGTAGTCCAAACGAGGTTACAATTATTAAGTTACTGCATTTCACTCACATTTTTGAATAATAGCTCCTTTCACAGTGTCGATGAAATTCTGATTTGTTTCCAGTTGTCTTTTCATGTAAAGTGGGCCTGATAAAGGACATTCAAGTACATGTAAATCATTGGTAGTACTGCTAGTTGTAGTGGTAGTGGATGTTGTGATAGAGCAGTTATAGTGATAGCAGGAAAAAATACGACAACACAATATAGAAAACGAAGTTATCTGTTGGTACTAAAAGTGCATTTTACCTTCAATTTTTACCATGTTTTTTAGATAAAAAGCAACAGCAATCGCCCCTGTACATAAACTCCAGCATTCAAGCTGTAAAATAATAAATGTTTTAATAGGTTAGTAAATGTCTGTCTTTCTGGCTTTCCACTCCACCATGTGGCAATAGATTTCATTATACCATTACAATGTCGGTTAAATTTAGTTAAAAGTATATTGCTCAGTTGTATGATCAACATTGGAATATGCTTCTTTTGTTTTCTCTGGCCTGCCAAAGTACATGTACATCTTTAACACTACTGACAGTATACAAAAGTGTGCGTTCGCAATCATATTTCCAAACGGCATATTTTGCAACGAAATTTTACTTTTAAAAAGTCAAAGTAGACACTATTCGGTCGTAGAGTCTTATTATGTAAGAAGTATATTACATATCTGAACTTAGTAAATCTGATATACAGCCTTGACAAGTCGATGAGTCGAGGTTTGCACTATAATTTAGAATCTGCAGGTAAGGTTGATGACACCGCATGGCAACCGATGTAGCCAAATGGAAAGAGGTACAGTTAAGTAGAGAAGCACGGCATCTGACTTCCAGTCACCGAGTATTTTAATGAGTTCAATGGGAATACCTGCCTGAAAGGCATAGGAGGCCCCACCCCTTACAAAACGAGTGACCTGCATAATCTTTGTCTGGCAGACCAAGAGACACGAGGGTAGATCTTAACTTGCCCATAAATTGTGGATATGTGAAGGGAGTAAGCTTTTGCATTACCAGATCATACCACATGAAAGCCTGTGATTCTGGAGTAGCATCGTGGGTAAATGAAAGTGCGCACTGTACAGCAGTAGCTGGGCAAAGAGGAGACCCAGGGATATATGGAAGAGGTAACTGTACCATCTTCTCATGAAACTGAATAGTCTTGCTCCAGCGGACAAGAATTAGTATACCCCACGGGGAGAATTGGAAGTCAGAGCGGCACAATTGTTGGTCAGGCTTGAAGGTGCAAGCTGACTTATTAAGGTGGCTTTTGCGTAACATGCCAAAGAATGACACTAGGCATATAGCCCAA
The DNA here is from genome assembly GCA_025448255.1 of Umimayanthus chanpuru. Lineage (NCBI taxonomy): Eukaryota > Metazoa > Cnidaria > Anthozoa > Zoantharia > Parazoanthidae > Umimayanthus > Umimayanthus chanpuru. Next base: position 8,564 of record JAOEJI010478499.1, read on the forward strand.
AAAGATGCTTCAAAGCTCATGCGCAAGTTGAGTTGCGAGTGAATGCGGAAAAGAATTTCTGGAGTATTTGGTAGCTTTTGTGAAGGGGTACGCCTTTAATGCGTTTGATACCCATAAGTAGTGACTTTAATTGCCAATTATTTGTCAGTGGGTTGGGCAGGTTAAATTGTTTATGCAGAAGTGCTATAATGTTAAGGTACCCGGGAACTGAAGAAGGATTGAGAGTGCATGCTAGGTATGCAGCATATTGACATATGTGTGCGTTTTATGCTGGGAAGGGCACGTATCCCATATGTGCACAGAACCGCAGGTAGCTATTATGGTGTGTGCGATAAGTTCTCTTGGTGTTGTCTGAAAACGTGTACGCTCTGTAGTTATAGATTTCCTCTTCCAGCTGCATAGCCAATGCCGGATCAAGTGAATCTGTTGAAGAGGAAATCCATGCTCTTAGCAGACATATGGTTTAACAATTGTGCATGATCAATGCTAGCCCTAGGTTGCTCATGCAAAAGAATGTTATAAAATGCTATGCATTTATCCGGCTCATGAAGGCGTGACACTGCATCTGCTGTTGTGTTTAGCTTGCCTTTGATTGGGACTGCAGTAAATCTGAAATTGTATACTGCTGAAAGCCAAAATAGCTGCTTTAATGCTTGCATTATTGTCAGATCTGCTGTACTGCCTTTGTTTATGATTTGGACTGCTGCTTCGTTATCGCAATATATAACAACATGTTGATTTTGCCAAATGCTGCCCAGCGAAAAGCTGCCAGAATCTGTGCTAAAACTTCCTTGTGGTTAATGTGTAAATGAACCAGATGTGAGCTATCCATTCCAAAATTATGATAAACCCAGTCTCCGTGAAAAAACGCACCTGCTGTTAGCTGGCAAGCATCAGTGTGCACATCTGTGATTGGTTTTTCGCTCAGAAAAGGACACGTGCCATTCAAATTTCTAAAAAATGAGTGCCACCAGCGATTATCCACAAGAAAATCTGCTGTTTCTTTTTTGCTGAGGGGGATTCAAGTGAGTTCATCATATCGAGAATGCGTCGCAGATATGTGTGTCCACCGTAAACAACTCTGCAGGCCCAATTTAATTTTCCTGCTAATTGCTGGAGTTGTTTTTTGTTTGCCCTACGTTTGTTTAAAAAAGTACCAACAAGATTATGCAGTTTGTCCAGTGGCAGTGCCATCTCGCATTTACCAGTGTCTAGCTCTACCCCTAGGAAAACTAGTCATTGAGTTGGCTTAATCACTTTGCGCCAGCTGATTTGAAAGCCAAGGTCCTGTAAAAATTGTAATAGCATTGGATATGCGAGACTAAACTCTGCTTCTGTTTTGCCAATTATTAATAAATCATCTAGGTACACTATGATTGACTCATACCCGCATTTAACCATCATTCGTCGCACTTCCTGTGTTAGTCTGTGAAATACCTCAGGCGAACTTTTTGCACCAAAGGGAAGCCAGGCATCATACATGTAAGTGTAATATGCGTCGCCTTCGAATTTCCACTTCAGTCCCGTAGCTGCAAAGTTGCTCTTATGGATTGGAACAGAGTGATATGGGTGCCTTAAGTATGTTTTTGCCATGAAGTAATTGGGTTTTAGCAGCTTATTAGCATCATCCAAGGTTTGAAATTTAAAGGATTGCATAGTAATGTAGTCGTTAAGTGCATGCCCGAGCGGCCTTGAGCAGTCATGTGTTAAGCGCACTTCCGTGGTGTCCGGTTTAAGAATAGCTCCTAATGTGCTGACAAGGACAGGTTTAGTTTCTGTTATGACATAATTACCTTCTGCAATTTCGCTAATAATAGTTTGCTCTACTGCTTGCTTAGTGTCTGCGCTAGTTGCTGATTTGTAGTTGTCTGTTTCCGCAGGTAAAAGTTTAGAATTTTCCATTGCTAGTTTAAAGCCATTTAAAATGTCATCGGTGAGGAAAGTATTGTCCTCGTCGCCTGCCAAAGATTTGCGTTGAGGGGTGAGGAAATTTGTTGTCATTGCTGCCCCTTTGAACTTCCTCCCCCCGCAGAGATGCCTTTGCCCGCTTGGTGACTATGGGAAGGGTGACTTTGCCCGCATGCCTTCCCCTCAATCTTGCGGTTGCACACGTGAGCAAAATTACATTTGAAAAGTGTGCAACCTCTAGCCCTGTTGAAATTTCTACAGATAACCTTCCCCTCTGTAGTGACATTGGCGAATGTGGTGTTTTGGCTAGACTGCGATGTCATGGATCTATTTCCAGAAAAAGCTGATAAGGGCTCTAAAACTACGCTATGGAGGTGATGAGAGTCGAAACTCCACGGGTAGTTATATACCGCTTGAATATAATGAAACTCGTCATCGTATTTAAGGGCTGAAGTCCATACAAATTTTGTGCTTAGCTCCATTACCTTAACAGTGTATGCTAAATAGTGCTGCACGTCTTGTATTAATGGCAGCTTACCACCCTGTAAGAGGGTGTGAGGCATGCGGGTGTTGCCTATCACCCACTGTGCCAGTGTGACGTTTTCTAACTTGGGCTTTTTTGGCCCGTAACTTACAACAAGTTTTGTTCCTAATTCCGAAATCGTGCATTTGTCAACACTCTGTACTATTTTGTCAATAAAATCAATTATATGTAAAACACGCTCACCCTTAGCAAGTTGAGCCGGCTTTAAAAACATCTCTGACACGTCTTGGTCGTGTGGGGCTGACAGCGGTCCGTCGGGATTGATCGGGTTCCAGTGCCCTCTCGGTCCTTCCATCTTTAGTTGGGACGCGTGGGCCTAGCTCTGACCTTGTGCTGTTAACAGAGTATCGAGCGGTGTTGTTCTTCTCTGCTCCTGAGATTTGTTTGGCTCGCTAGAGGTTCCATCAGCATTCATCCTGGCCACTCGATCCCGGGTCTCTTGGATTTGCTTCTTCATTTGTTTTATTTTTGCCTGCTTTGCCAGTGCTGCTTCAGTCAACTGGAGAGTTTTAAGTTCCTCTGCCAGCTCGTCCTCTTCGTCTGACTCGCCACATTCATATTGCTCTCCGTGTTTGTGCGTGAGAGCAGCATTGAGGTCAAGGGTTTCTTCAGATTTGGGCAGGTTTGTGTCAACGATGATCGATTCCCTGGCTAATATGACCTCTTATTGATTTCCCAGATTAATAAAACCTGCAATGTTCACTCGATGTAAACTGCCCTGCTAGCCACTTGAAAACCTTTTCACAACTCTTCTTGCTTCTTCGTGTGTGCTTCTTTGCTGGTTTTTAACTGGTTGTCTTTGCACACGTGACTGCTGGCGTGCAGAGGCAGTGCCAAAAATGAACCAGCTTTTGACACAAAACAAACATTTTTGGCTGCCGTGTGTCAAAGAATTTGATAACTACTGTATTATAGCTCTATTTCCTTATCGAACCAACCGTAGTCGTGTTAGCTTGCCTTCTGGCAATTTTTATCTAACTCGGAGCCCTACGTTGGGCACCATTTCATGAAAATCTTTAATCTTGAGCAACACACGCCAGACAACGTGCACTTAAATCACTGTATTGAAATATTCACGTAACAGTTTTACAAAAATCGCGTATCAAAACCTCTAATCTATGTTTGTCTCAAAGCAAATGAAAAACTAATCTTGTGTACAAGACACCTTTAAACTCTATCAGATTGACGTCATCGCTTATCATAACAATAACAAAACAACCGCATAAGATTGACGTTAATTACAGACTACATCCCAAAATGCCATTTGTTCTATCATGATGCCCTATTAGACAAACTGGAACGAACTAAGTACTGTTTGGTTCTCAAACGTTGATAATAGAAAAAATGAACTGAAAATATTTTCAAGTACCCCCAAATATTTAACTTTCTTTTAAACTGCATTTAGAAAGAATGAGGGTACAATAAATTGTTGTTGTTGTTGTTGTTATTGCTTTAACATATTGCTTTTTTCTATCGTTTTTTGAGTTTGTGCTTTTTTGAGGGGGGGTAGTTGTTGTTATTTAAACAAGCACATTTCCGCTCAAAGTGTGTTTATTTGATTTACAATAATTATTCCGCCACAAATAGAAAGCTTTATTGCTTTTTGAAAGTAGAGAAAAGAGTATAATTATATAACAAACAAACATACACAAATAAACAACAAAAGAATGAATTTGACATTAGGAGTATAACTGGGTTCACATGTAGTGACATATTTAACTTCGACAAGTACACCTCTTGGGGAATGATTCTTAATTATGATGTTTTTCAGCTCCGTCATAGACTTTCTATTTGCTCAACAGTGCTCGTCAATGTTTGCTGATTTTTTCTTCTTTAAAAGAGTCTCCATCGATTTTATGAACACTGTCAGCCACAACTCGCTTTCTTCATGCTGAATACACACTTTGTTTAAGCTCGGCAACACTTTGGCAGACCATAGCTTTTCCTTTAAACCTCTCGTACGTCCAATGTACAAATGAAATGGATTTTCTGCAAAAATCTTCAACCTCAAGCTTTGAAGAATTGCTCTGCATTAATCTTCTACACGGCTGTTCTAAACTCTACACACCTACAAAAATTGTTGTCTTGCTAATGTACTTTAGTTCTTTCACTAGGATTTCCTTGGCTTGGTTTTTCAGCATGCCCTGGTGCAACCAGCTTTTCCGGAGTGGAGGTTTCTTCAACATATGTAGTTGCCTTGTTTGTACTGAGAAACTTTGTTCCTTGGAAGAAACTCGCAGTCATGTTTTCAGATAATAGGCTTTACCACTTTCAAGGTTTTCAATTAGTGGCTCCCAAATATATACCTCTGTTGCACCTCTTCCATCCATAACACAGACCTCCTTTGACTTGAGTTTTTCCTTTGTATTTGCAGCTGACTTGTTGACGTTTAATGTCTTGTGGGTCTTTATCACCCATTGACAATGTTCCTTTTGATTCTATCGTATTTGTAACAGCTCGTTTACAGTTGCACCGATGGCTTGTTGTGTGATTACCTCAATAAATTGCACATGGGCGTTGATGAGAAACTAATGACCAACTTTTCTTGCCTTAACCTAACAATACGTAGCACATTGCTACAGTTGCAACTTTTTATTTTGCAGATGTTTGCATTTGTATGTTTTGGGTTTTGTCGGTAATCTGGCATCTTATGATTTATTAAAAGTCTGGTTCTTACAGATAAGTGTAAGTTGGGGCTTCAATGACTGGACTGTGTCATATCGACGTTTCAAATTGTTGACCACAGGGTGGGTGGAACCAGAAATATGCTCTTCCTCCATCATCCCCAGTACACCAGAACATCTGCCTTCCTGGGTACATGGTAGAAGACAATGCGGAATTTTCTTGTTGATCTGGTATTCGGATAGTTCATGGGGAACCAATTACCAAATGAGTAACAACCTGATTTTCAAGAAGTTCACTTTATGTTTGCAAAGTGGGTGTTATGGTGCCATGAGTTCATAAATGGCTGCATCAGGGTTTTTGTGTACTATGCTAGCTTGTAACTTCCAAATGTGACATTTGATCTATTGCCTAGTGTAATGCTGATTGGTCGAAAGTTTCAGTTTTCAGTTTCAGTTTTATTATTTTGTACTTCAAGGCATCATACAAATGCACACTACCTACACACAGCCAAGCTAATCTGGGCAGGTAGTGTGAGGATGCTGTTGACGATACAGTAGATTAGTAAAAGAGAAAGAATAAACAGAAACAACTATATTTTCTTAAACGGACAGCTAAATATGTGCCGATTAATAGATTGACAGATTGTAAATGAGGTTTTTAACAAAAAGAGAGCATTACTACAATATACTAATAAGTTTATCTACGTCAACTTAACTATCTTGTTCTTTGAGTTTCTGAAGGAGTTTTGCTATTTCTTTCTTGAACACATGTTTCGGGAGATTCCTCAAATTTCCTGGAATACTATTCCAGATTTTCGCTCTGATTTGCGCAAAGGACTTTATATTGGTTTGTTATTAAATAATTGATATAGAATTACCAGTGGTTGGTGAGCGTGTGTTATAGTTATGCTATTGGTGAGTATGGCTAAACATATCCGAGAGAAAGACGTGACTTTTTTCTCAAACTTCTGTTTTACCTTCACACAAATAACTTTGCAATGTCTTTGCCAATCAGTGCTCCACTCTGATAGAATTGCCTTTATAGGCTCAATTTTTTCGTGACCGGTTTTCGTTGACATTTGTGTGCTATTTAGTTAAGTAGGCCTAAGGGCAAAGAGGTCGCCAAAAAGTGGATGACTTTGTCAGTCTTAGTGTACAACAGTAAGGCGACATGCTTCTCTAGAAAGCTTTTACATAATCTACCTTTGAATACATGTTCTAACCAAGTAAGATTTTGGGTTTAATCAACAGTCATTTTCATCCAGTCAAAATAAATAAGTTCAGCAGTTTAGCTTTACATTTGTTTTTGCTGTTTTTATCAGTGGTGTCATCCTTCGAACCCATTGTTCCTTGGTCGCTTAGTAACAGCTAACAGTATTCTGAGCTCCTCTCCTTCCTTTCTAACTCCTCCTTAAGGCTCATGCTGCTTTCCTGTTATTGCAAAATTATTACATAATATAAATCAAAACAGTTAAATCAATTGAATATGGTAGAGGACATCTAAAAAGACCATAAGGGTTTGTCTAGATTGGACACCCTGAGTTAAGATATAGTAGATATAACTTGTTCAAAAAAGAGATGCTGATTTCAACGCAAAACTTTTTAAACCACACTTTTTGTTTCGTTGCATGCTATTTTGTGAAACGCAAAACCCATGACCTTTGGAAGTGAGAAGAGTATATGCGAAATCATTAGATAAACTGTTATTTAGGTTAATACTGTAAAAGCCTAGACACTTTTAATGTGACACAATTTTTTATTTATCATGTGAGTCATGTGCCTTAAAACGGGCGTGGTTGTGTTGTATATTATGGTAGGTAAATCAGTCACACATGGACAACTAGTCAAAGAGAACTTATCAAAAGTATTCAGGAAAGTAAGTTTCCACTCATCCCATCTAGATCTGTCAAAGTGCTCGCACGTCTCAAACGTTTAAATTACAATGCAGCTATCAAGTGCACATGAACATGCCATTGTTATATTTCCAAAAAAAAAAGGTTTCAGTTATTTTTCGAAAGATAAATCCAAAAATGAAATCCATATTACAGTAATTAAAACCCTGTTTAATTCAAACCCAGTTTTATGATAGTGTCTAAAGCATTTCTTATTGACAAGTGAACATCCGGGTACACCATTCAACAGTGAAGTATAAGTACGTTAACCCTTCCAACAACTATACTGACCTTATCGTTCAGCCAAACAGTTGGCCTTTGCAGGTTCGTTCTGCCACTGTTGTCCATCCTCAGCCAATACTCGTGCTTCAGCTGTTCATCAAAATCCGCCATTTGTGTCTAAATGGTCTTAAAGTCATACTTTGTCAACTCGATAGAATCTCAGCATTCCAGCTAGATCCGAATTACTAGATGAGTCAACTGGTTGATTTAGGATTATCTTAGTGGCCTTAGTTTGTAAAACGTGTAGTAGATGTTTCACACGTTTCCGTAGTCCTAATCTTTTAGCAACCTTGGATTAAATGTAATCTATGTGATTAGACCATTCGATTGTCTCAATTAACTTTACACCAAGATGTATTACCTTTTGGCGCAAAGCAAACTCCTCTTCCAATTTTTCTCTTTTCAGGTTTTCAAAATCCAACCCGTTTTTTGGTCGGTTTCATTCT